>VKKT01001577.1:204848-215210 GCA_008038995.1 Haliotis laevigata | reverse complement strand
GGGGACTTATGAAGAAAAGTGTCAATAAGAAAAATCTGACAAATATTGCTGAAATGAAAGAAAAGGGTCCGATATTGAGACAGCATGGACCACGACTTTCTAACTTCTTTGATCAGTAGTATGCCCCGCCACATTGAAGCCTGCATTGCTGCCCATGGTGACTTGACAACATACTAACTGTACACCTGTCTTTGAATCTGGGGTTAAGCTCAGCTAATATTCACATTTAATACGTGAGTAATGAGTGAAAAAAACTTCAAAAATTACAATCTTAAATTCTCAATAATTTCTGGTTGCACTGTATATGTGCGCTATACAAATATCCTATGATAAATAATTATAATAATAATAAATTATTTACAGACCTCCGCCATATAGCTGGGTGCGGCGTAAAACTAAACTCACTCACGATTCTGTTGATTGCCTCTGTATATAGAACTCATCTGCTACAGAAGGCAGTTCCAAGCAGTTTGTGGGGGGACACTGTCAGTTCATAATTCGTTCGTTTGTATTATTCGTGAAGTACATTTTCTGTTCCAACAGATAGTTCCCGGCAAAGACTTGGTGTTTTCTTCACTTTTGAATAAGAATTTTGTTGTTAATATACACATTAGAAAATGTCTTTACAAATGTTGTTTAACGGAATGAGAATTAGAACCCGGATGATGCATACAGCAACAAACCAGTCTTGTGCCTATAAAATGAACTGAAATGTGATAGCCCCTGACCTCTTGTATGTAAGAATCTTGCGCTTATGTATTGCGTTTAAAGTCAAAGGAAACGAGACAGTTTTAAGTATGATAAAACTTTGAAACTTTAATGTCAAAACAAAACTTCTGTTAAGTTGAAAGTAACATACAGAGAGTCGACAAACACAGTGAATATCGTGCACTTCTGCCCAGTACTTGGATAACAGCTTCGAGTCTTCGTCCCGTTACCCTCACCAGACGTCGAAATCGCTCTATGGGCAGGTGCTGCCACTCTTCATGCAATGCTACTTTCGGTTCCCGCAAGTTCTGTGGAGGAGGATCCCTGCGTTGTATCAGGCGGTCCAAAATGTGTTCGAGGGGATTGAGATCTGGACGCATTGTTGGCCATGGGAGGTGAGTCAGTGCATTTTCTGAATTACCTGGGTCACAGCTCGTGAACGATGTGGCCGAACTTTATCATCCATGAATATTGGCCTGGTTGCAATTGGTTGATTGTCAATATGGGGCACAACACCTGGATCAAGCACTTCCTGTCAAATGAGAAGCAACCCCATAACATATTCGATCCACCTCCATATGGTGCCGTCGGCATGATGTTTCTAGATCTATAAGCTGTACCCGGACGCCACCAAACTCTGACTCTGCCTTCCACAACACGCAGAACTGGCAAATGGACTCCAAGACCTCGAGTTCAACCCTTGTTTCTATCTACACCAGGCTAGACGTAACCGCTTGTGGCTGTCTGTCATTTGGGGTCGATTGATGACTCTTCTGGACCTCATTTCAGCGGGCTTCAGACAATTTCTCACTGTTTGGTGGCTGATCTGACGATGAGGAAGCCATTGGCGTTTCCGGGTTGCACTTGAAGCAAGGGGATGCCACCTTTTTAGCCTTAGCAATGCTTTGCCGTCACTTACTGTGGTTTTAAGTTGTTTGCCTAAAAGTTTGCGATTCTTTACGTCATTAGTCTTTGCATTTCTCACCAGGCGACTTATTGTGGAGTAATGACGCCCGGTTCTTCTACCAATCTCCTTGAAAGAAAAGAGTGAGTCAGTTGGGTTTTACGTCGCTCTTAGCAATAGCAATATTCCAGCAATATCACGGCGGGGGACACCAGAAATGGACTTCACACATTGTACCCATATGTTTAAAGAAAGACCTGCCCTATGGAGACCAATAATCTGCCACTTGACTACTTCTGGTATTCTTGCACCTGGCATTCTGCGTTACAATAGAATAAACGGCCAGAAAAACAGTTTTATAGGCGACATTCATCACATGAAAATACTGCAAAAATCATGGAGTGCGTGTTGTTACGATTTGGAGACCATTTTCCTTGCGAAAACATAATACCATTAACACCAAACCCTAGCAGAATGGTTATCAACAACAACCTGTTCGGGCGTTTTCTATATGCCAACGTAACTAGAGTTTTAATATTAATGTGCGACATTTGTTTCCTGTGTATATTCAGATAATCTATATCATAATAATCATTCTTGTTTTTTTGTGGTTACGTTGATAGTAACGAAGTCTACTGTTAATATGTTTAGTCATATTTTACTGACCGTTATATTACACAGTATTGATAGTTATCGTGACACTTAGCAGTAAACAATTTTAATTTTAAGTCATGTGTAAGAAATAATAAACACTAAATAAATCTGATGTTCATTGTACTCATTTACCCAACATGTATATATGTATATCATGCAAATTGCCGCCATTTTTATAAGTCCGCTGGCTGTCATTCTGCTGTTCAGAGAATGCACCGCGCACGCACAGTAATAATTACAGTACGCATTCTACACTGACAACTATTAATATCTCCCATTCAGTTTTTGCGTGAACATCTGGTACAGACAAGCGTTCATTTTGTGGTGGCAATTGTACAATCTACAGCTTATAGCAGAGAGAAAGCGTTTGTCGCTTTTACTGGGTTACAGCGTGTATTTTGCGAAAACACGTGTCATGTGCAATAACAGTTTATTCATGATGAGAACCGGTTTTCAGTTGGTCTTCGGCAACCTATGCTTGTCGTAAACGTCGACTGACGGGATCGGGTGGTCATGCTCGCTGACTTGGTTGACACATGTCATCATATCCCAATTGCGTAGATCGATACTCATGCTTTTAATCCCTGGGTTGTCAGCCCCAGTTTCGATTATTTACAGACCGCTGCCATAAAGCTGTAATAATTGCTGATTGTGGCGTTAAACTACAAACTATTATTGGTAATGAAATATCTGACTGACAGACTGAGTTTGGTTTTTACGTCGCTTTTAGCAATATTCCAGCAACATCACGGCGGGGGACAAAAGAAATGGGCTTCACACATTGTGCCCATGTGGGGGATTCGAACCCGTGTCTTCGGCGTGACGAGCCAACGCTTTAACCATTAGGCTACCCCATCACCCCTTAATGAAATATGTAAATTGCGTAATCAATATAAATTCTTTTTACAATAAATATCAAGCTCAGTTTCAATGGGGCATAGTAGATGTAAGTGTATTAGAAACACATGCATAGAGACACACACACACATACACTTACACACACACGCACATATATTCATTTAATGTATTCAATTTCCATGAATCAGTGTAGAGGATTTCCAAACAGTAAATGGAAAGAAGACCAGAAGACATGAAAGCTTGCAAAGTTACAGTTTGAATATGCAATGAACTTTGAGGTTTCGTAATATCTTACTATTTCTTTTTTGAAAGGTTAAAAAGTTTGGTTTAGTCATTTTTCTATTAATTTTATAAAGGAGAAATTTTGTTATCATGATAACAACATTCAAATTATTATTATGTTTACCCTTTAAGCCAAACAATATATGTTCTTCACTGAAGGTGATTCTGACTTCTGTATAATTTCCAATCCATTCTAATAGCTTTTCCCAGATATCAACAGAATATAAACATTTACATAAGATATGTGAAATTGTTTCATTGGTTCGTTACATAAGGTACAAACTGCTGATGGTACATACCCAATCCTAAATAAATAACTGTTTGTACACAGGATGTTGTATAAAACTTTCAACTGAAACCATCTTAATTCACTACTTGGAGTACATCTTTTTACCATCAAATTATACTTTATCCATTCTGAATCAGTATATGTTTGCCCTAGGTAACTTTCCCACTTTCTGCAGGTCTTAAGTTTTGTAAAATTAGGCTCATGCAGAAATTTTGAATGCAATATTGATCCTTGAGAAAGTTTCTCTAAATGATTCTTATTAATATATTGTAAATAACTCAACATAGCTTGTTTAATACCCTGATAGATCACGAAATTGGTTCTAATTCTACATTTTTTAACAAATTCATTAAACTCATATATATTCATCATATATTTTACCATGTTCATTAATAAAATCATTCAGAAATGTTATACCCTTTTTATGCCACTGTGCAATATATATGGGCTTACCATCAATTTTTATGGAATTGTTATATCAAACTGATTTGCTCATAATGTCTTCAATATTTGTTTCAACTTACAGATAAATTGAAAACATTTTTTCTGAACATTTTCTATTTTATGTTTTGGCGTAGTAGGTATTCTGCAGAAGCGATGATAAAGCTTGGGTAGAAGCAAAGATTTTAATACTACCTATCTGCCAATCGGAGTTAATGTTCTCTTTGCCCAATTTTCTTTTTCTATCTTAACAAATTTATTAGTGTAATTTAGGCTAAACATATTACACATCAAACTCTATGCCGAGTAGCTTAACTTGTGTTTGTGCCCAGTCAAAATTCCAATCCTCACATAGATATGTCTTGACGATATGATGTCATGAAACGATTCAATGGTTTTTTTATACCAAAATAATGCACAAGCTTCATGGTGTACGAAAACACTGTTTTGTGGACTGATCTGCTGGTACAAACAGTACGTCTATGTTGGTATATGCTACCACTCTTATTATGCAAGCTCTACATATCATAAAACGAATTATTTCATGTTTCTCATGTACATATGTTCAATATATACTTCTCATCAAAGGTTTAGACTCACTAGTGTAAACAATTATAGCCACTTACGTCGAAACTAAAGTTTGAAAAATATGCCATACTGTTTAATGGTACTGTTTACACATGAACTGATGTATTGTCAAACAAATTCATAAAGTTGATTAACGTTGACAAAGATTATTGTCATGAGTTCAGTAAATGACGATATATTTCGAAGTATAATACGCTCTTAAAAATTATACCGACAGCACAGGGAATGCTTACCCTTTTAGCTTATATCTATTTTAAAATCTGTTCCGTCGGATAATCGATATTCTTTATTTACAAACAGATAATCCGTTTTTAATTCAGTATGTCTTTATTTGACTCTCTCCAATCACAGATGCACATACGTGCCGTYTGTAATGTTTGAGAAACAGACTGACAGATCCTTGATATGCATTTTAGTCATCACAAAATATCCAATCAAATGACGTATCTGGAATAACCTCAAACCCAATGGCTTCGTGCATCTTGATGGACGCTGTATTGACACGTTGTATCATGACAAACACCTCTTTCTTTTTTTGCAGATGTTTTAGAGCGAGCTGGGACATGGCCACCTTTCCGTACCCATTGCCTCTGTGTTCTTCCTGCACGTACAGCACCCCCAGACACCCGTAGTGATAGGTGAGGGCGTATCCTAGCAGCGCCCCCTCCCGGCTGTACAGACACGTGGAAGGAAGTGTGGTTATTAAGTGCTTGATGTAGGCTTCGGACACGTCCCCATTGCGTAGTACCCACGTGGAATTCACCCGAGCAGCTTGATCTGCCGTTAGGCTGGACATGCTACAGCCGTCTGGAATGGGCCTTTGAGAACAATGATTATCATATATCAATCTTCGAGTTATCCGAATTATCTCGAACCTATAGACAAAGCCGATAAAAAGGGATAGACAGGGCTCAAACTTTAACTTCGAGACAACAGTTATAGCGGCACATCAAAGATGAACAAAACGGCGTTTGACCGTAGCTAAATGTAGTAAACTCCGGTTATAGCGAACTTAAAGGGGCCACTTCTTTATTTCATTATAACAGCAGTTCGTTCTACGCACTTCGATTAAAATGTACAAATAGAACGTAGCAATGGAATAGTTTGCAATAACATTTCGTTATAAGTGTGTTCGCTATCAAACGTAGTTAACTATCGATCTAACTTGAATTTTAATTTTGACAATATTATCTCTGAATCATCATTATGAAGACAGATTCACCATTTACCATGTCAAAGTTATTAATGAATCGTATGGTAGATCAGGATTGTCAACAATGTATTTTAAAAACATTCTATAGAAGAAGCAAATGTTCTTGTACGTCTACCAAGCCTAGAAGTCCTTTGGTACAAATATACCTGAGCTTCAGTGTATGTTGCGTGAGCCTGAGTAACGTAACGTCAGTGTGGAGAAAGGTGGGTACCCGGTAGAGTTGAATCACTTCTGACAGAACTGGCACTAGACGTCTGTCCACACCTGACAAGTGAAAGCAGGTTTCGTGTAAGAGCCAGGATGTATGCACTTCACTGTAAAAGAGCAGTAATCAAGATGGCGATGTTAAACGCCATTTCACCTAACCTCAGATTTTCTGCGTTGAGTGTTCGATTGTTTATTGTGTAATGCCCACTCAGCAATATTCCAGCTAAATGGCGGCGGTCTGTAAATATTCCAGTATGGACCACACAATCCAGTGATCAACAGCATGAGCATCGATCAGGACAAATGGGATACAATGACATGTGTCAACCAAGTCAGTGAGCCTTACCACCCGATCCCGTTAGTCGCCTCTTACAAGCATGGGTTTCCAAAGACCAATTCTAACCCGAATGAAGTAAAAAGAAAACGCAAACGACAATATGTCTTACATTCAAATCGTTTCCCCTTGGACCAGTCCAGGTTGTGTAGAAGGCCTCTCAGTGCTTCGACGTCAGTAGCGTACAGGTTCACAAGCGGCTCTCGATACTCCCGCTGTTGACAGTCAAATGTTGTAAATCATTTACCACAATGGAAATATCAGAACCTTTTTTATAGCTAGTGTATCTTGAATTATTTTGAAAGTTTCTGTTGCTATGTAACACACACACACACACACACACACACACATGAATCGACAAAGGTCAGCTAATTGTGAAATGACAAAATAACAATTTATAGGTGTATGGAAATTGTTTAATTGAGCTATACTGTCACGCACAGGTTCCTAGGCATAGAGGCAATGTAGGATAGAAATTACACATAGCTTAACCTTTTATGTTTACACTGACAAAAACAAAAATACCTGCAAGTCATTATCCTTCGCACGAACAACCATCGCCCTGCAATCCGGCCATCTGTCCACAACGAATTCGTAATCTGTTATACGGTGTTCCAGTGCGGCTTCCACTTCTCCCATAATCTGAAATGAGAACGGGACAAGTCATCTTCTCTGTATAAACCATACTCGCCCTCGGCATCGACGTCTTTGACGAAGATTTGTCATGTTACAAGCCGGTATCTTTCACAGTTATTAGGACTTGATACTGACGGCAGATCATGCAAAGCGCTATAGCCGGGTGAGCTAATACAATAACGTCACCTTAATCCACCTGTGAGATGTCTGGAGTACCTCCAGCATTTGTGTCAGCTGAGTTTCAACGAGTTTAACCGCCATTTTAGTTGACATGATGTTGAGTGACTTGATCTCTCTTCGTAACGCGCATGTGAGGTATTTTTCCTTATTTATATATGTGCATACTGTTGTCCTCATTTCTCCCTGTTCATTGGCTCACACTCAGCGTTTATGGGACATTATTCTTTCACGGTGAACAGTGACAATGGATTTATGTTGCCTTCGTTTTTTCATAAAATGCACGCCCGGTATAACACTGAGCAAACCTCGTAGCAGATATCTGCAGAGAAAATACTTAAAATCCCCAAAAGAGCTCAGATCGATTGTCAGCCAAGAACTTGTCAAATATCTCTAGACTAAAGTTGAGATCCTCTTGTAATATATTTACCAGTACCTAGAACAGAGACTACCTTTTACCCAGTGCATCAATACACAATGTCATTTAGGAAGTGGTCAAAGGTGTAATCCCAAACATATTAAACATATGTGACATTACCTAGTGCATTTGGAAAAAAAACCCAACCCATCGGTATATTTCAGAAACGTAGGGATACTTGTGCGAGATAAGTGAGTGACCGAAGATGCATTCCGATTGATGTCCCAGTGGTTATTCTAAAGTCGTATTCTGCTTCAGAAGCTATGTGAGGTACGATATTGGGCTTTATTCCACACCAGACAGGGTCATGATGCACGTGCGGCGTTATCATTACTCCTGTCTATGGATGAGTGTGCACTCGATTATGGACTCCACATAATGTCTCAGTATCAATATGTTAATACAATACCAATATGTTAATAGATACTATTCACACTTTGCAAAGGTTGAAATCATTGCCTCAACAGAAAACTATGATGTGGGGTCTAATTTGGTTTAAATATCTAAGCTTATTGTAAGCATGGATCCTAGGTTTCCCATACCTGCTATTGACAGGTGTTGTGTACGTATCAATGACTCGTTCCATGATTTGCAAAATGTTTGATTGGTGCCATGAAACCATTTTTATGGTTACTCTTGTATCAAGTGCATAAGGGTAGAATAAAGTGGCTGTTTGCCTAAAGAGCGGTTACCATATCATTATTTATCTAGTTTTAAAAGGATAAAAAAAAATCAAATTATGAATCTATGTTTAAGTAAAGTTGGGAATCTTTGTCATCCTTATCAAAGTGTGAGTAGTATATAATCAATAATCAATAGCAAATGACCCGTGAAGAACCCGGGCTAGAATTGGTCTTCAGCAACCGATGCGTGAAACTGGAAGTTCTATGAGTTCTTGAAACGACATGAGCAGCTGAGTTTTGGATGTTTTGCAGTTTGGAAAAGAAGTGAATCCTGTAATATCGTAGAAAAGGGAGTTGCAATAGTCCAATCCAGATATGACAAGTGTTTGAATGAGAATCTTGGTTGTTTGGGTATCTAACAGGTAACAGGATCGGGTGGTCAGGCTCACTGACTTGGTTGACACATGTCATCGGATTGTGCAGATCGATGCTCATGCGTAAAAGGCGACTGGCGGGATCGGGTGGTCAAGATCGCTGATTTGGTATCTATACTGTGTACATAGATGCTTATGCTGTTGATCACTTGATTGTCTTGTCCAGACTCAATTATTTACAGATCGCCACCATATAGCTGGAATGTTGGTTGTGCGGCGTTAAACAACCAACCAACCAACTAACCAACCAACCAACCACTTCTTTGGGGATATTAGAACCGTACTGTATAAGTTCATATATTTATGTATTTCATACATTACTATTCAGTTCTTTTATTTCCACTTTTGGGTTTCACTTTACCACTCATTTCAGAACATATTAATACACATATGTGCATACATATGTGCATATAGATGCACACAAAATTGAATTGTTTTTTAGATGTCATAGCAGTACACAGGATTGCTGAAAAGCATATGTAGACCGACCAAAAGGCATGGAAGTTTGCTTGTTTACAGTTTGGGAATGCTGTAAATTTGTTGTTTGATAGTATCTATATAATTCGGGCTGTAAAGCTTTAAAATTTGGTTTGACTTTCTTCATAATACATCTGTAAAGCATATATTTTGTTATAAGAATAATTGCATTCAACGGGTTATTATTCATACAATTAAATCCAAATAATATATTCTCTTTATTGAATTCCATGTTTCTTTCAGTTTGTTTTGCAAGCAATTCTGAAAGCTGTCTCCATATGTTTTTTACATACTGACAGGCATCTAAACATGTACAATGGTTTCAAGTGGGTAATTAATAATCAATAATAATAATAATAATAATGGATTTGTGTAGCGCCTAGTTTCCACTATATGGTGCTCAACAGAGCTGTAAGAAAGAGTGTTGAAGATTAGAAAACACACTGAGTTACAGCAGTGTACACAGTAGTATTAGAGTAGCTTTGCGGAGGCAGTTTGGAAAAGATGAGTTTTTAATGCTGTTTTCAAGGCAGACTCTGATGATAATAATCTCAAGGTTATTCCAAAGGGTTGGAGCTGCTGCTGCGTAGGCTCTCTATCCCATGTTATTTCTTGAGCTTGGTTAATATAAGTTAGACTGAGGTTGTCCATGGAACGAAGTGGAGGTGCTGGAATGTGTTGATTGATAAGGTTTCCGAGGTAATCTGGTGTGGCCAGGTTGTAGATACAGTTGTGTCCCAAGTATCTTGTATTGGATCCTGTACTGAACTGGAAGACAGTGGAGGGAATACAAAATGGGCGTGATATAATCAGTTCTATGAGTTCTTGAAACGACATGAGCAGCTGAGTTTTGGATTTTTTTTCAGTTTGGAAATAAGTGATCCTGTAATATTGTAGAATAGCGAGTTGCAATAGTCCAATCGAGATATGACAAGTGTTTGAATGAGAATCTTGGTTGTTTGGGTATCTAACAGGTAACGGATTTTGTTGATGTTAAGGATATGGTAGTAGCAAGATTTGCTGATGGTTTGACCTGCTCGTCAAGTGTCATTGTAGACTGAACAATCACATCTAGATTTCTTGCTGAAGTACATGGTTTTACTTTGTCATTACCAATGA
>VKKT01001577.1:176201-186713 GCA_008038995.1 Haliotis laevigata | reverse complement strand
ACATACACATGCATGCACGTCGTCATATGAGCGAAATATTCTCAAGCACAACGTTAAACCCATTTTTACCTCACCTCACCGTGTGAAGTATCACGAGGGTAAGGTAACAGTAAACTGTTGCAGGAACAGCTTCAAGGGCGGGAAGCACGTGCTACGTAGGATGCCACATTTAAGGGGAGTATCAAAACTCTTCCGGACTGGAATCTGAGGAAATTCCTGATTCACTTTCACTACTCTCAGCTTGTACACTTATGATGACTGGTTGAATGGTGGCATTATCTAAACCACCTTTTATCAAGTACTGATTCTATATTTCATTTTCAACTTTCTGTACACGGTTTTGCCAGATTGCTGGTGTCATTTTACTTATGGCTTTAGGTACTTCGTTTTGAACGTCCAAAAGTTGGAACGTGGTATTGTTGCGAATCACATCAGATATTATGATACCCTAGATATATTCTGTTAGATTGAGATGGCGAGGCGATAAACATAACGCTTCATGACCATGACTACCAGTTGTCCGACTTCCACTTTTGTGGAAGTCGCGGTGGCTGAGCGGGTTAGGCGGCTGACTTTGTGTGCTGGCGATTGGGTGCCTGACTCTGAGAGTGTGGGTTCGAAACCCGGCTGGGACTCAACCCAACAAAAGTACTAGAATTTGTACTTTACTAAAAAAGTGCAATCCCAAATATACTGAACATCATTGAAAACGCACCACCTGTATTAGTGTGGATTTCCAAGAGCATAAATGAGCAATCGGTGTAAATTTTACATACTTTTGTAGTCCAATGATTGGTAAAGAAAAGAAACAAGAACCAATCCAGCAAAAAAGTGAAGTTTTAATTCAGCTGACAAAAAGAAACATGGAGTCAAATTGGAAAGTCAGTAACGTGTATGGCCACCGTTAGCAGCAACTAAAGCTGTGCAACGTCTCCTCATTAAACTGATAAGTCTCTGAATAATCTTTTGAGGCAGTGCATTCCACTCTTGTTGCAAGGCATTCTCAAGTTCACCAAGGTTGTTGATCTGTGGGCGACGTGAGAGGCGTTGGCCGATGTAATCCCACAAGTGTTCAATGGGAGACAAATCTGGTGACAATGCAGGCCATGGAAGTAGAGGAATGTTGTTGTTTGCCTGAAACTGTGTTGCAACGCGTGCAGTGTGCGCTCGAGCATTGTCCTGCTGGAATGTGTGCAGATCTTCATGTTGGTTAAAGAAGGGAACGAAGTTGTTCTGAAGAATGGTGTAACGGTAGTAAAGGGCATTCACTCTGCCACAACAAACTACCGGAGCGGTTTTGTGATGATAACTGATCCTTCCCCACACCATAATGCTGTCTCCACCCGACCGATCTGTTTGCACAACACAGTCCGTAGACGCGCGTCAACATTTCGCAAGTGAAAACGTGACTCGTAGGAGAGCACAACACCATGGCAACGTCGTAACAACCACAAACGATGCTGTTCAGCCCATCGTCGGCGTTCACAGCGACGTCTATCAGTCAGGATGGGTCCAACATAAGGTGTCGACACCGTAATCCTGCCGCACGGAGACGGCGTCCTGGCCAGGACGTTGGCGGTCCCTGGTGGTTCCTGTCTGTTGGTATATGTTGGCAAGTCTTATGATGGTGGAATGATGGCAACCAAATCGTCTGGCAATAATCCTGCTTGATGTGCCAACCTGCAACATGCCCAACGCCCGTTCTCGTTCCTCTGGTGACAATCTTGTCATTGCAAACTTTACTTGCGGAGGTACAGCTAAAATGAGAACGGTTTTTTTGCCGACGGTCATTTATACCCCTAGTCAGCATGTTTTACGCATGCAATTTGTGCTTTTCGTGTGTGTTGTGCATGAATTTTGTTGTTGTCATGTGAGGTGTTCCATGAAGTGTTCGGGCAATCCGTTCTTTACTGTACAGCATTATATATTTAAATTTGTCTTTTGTGTCATTATCAACATATCCAACGTTCGCCTTGAACACGATTGAACAATCAGACAGAAACCCCACGCTTTTACAACCTGCGTGTAACACAATGAGTCGCTCACCCTTGCCCAGTGGCAGTTTCCTGTTACATGGTTCTGTAGAGGAGCTGTCTACCATCGTGTGCTTGCATTGTGGCTGACGTTCTGCACGTGGCTGATGTTTCATCCAAAAACACTGGTTCGATTCCTTCTTGATATTTTTGTCTGATAGTGCGTAAGTATGTGTTGCGTTATCGCACGATGTCCGCTCTTTCACATAGCACCCGCCTGTGTTCCCCCCTTACCTCTTTGTAACGAAACCAAAATTCATGCAAAGTTTCTGTAACTGATATTAACATATAGTCAACGAATGTTCTGTATCAATGTGTTTTTGCAACATGCATAAGGAAAGGAAATCAATATATTTTTGCCATAGAGTCTTCTAATAGCATTTCGTACTAACTCTTTCTGAAAACAGTCAAGTTTGTCAACTTTCAAAAGTGGAGCTTTTGATACGACCCCCTCAGTTAACGTTGTGCCTGACTTGTTTGTCTCAATAAAGTTTTCAGTTGTCTTTCAGACAATCCAACAGCACATGCAGTGCGCTGAACAAATTTACTTAGGGCATGTTTAAGGCGACCCCTTTCACTTTCGCCTTTAAAAAAGATAATAAACTACTTGATGTCAAAGGTGAATTTCATTGTTCATGTCACCGTGTCAATAACTCGATTGGCTAAGCTTGAAGCAACGTCACAATTGCACTTACTTCTTGCCCATGAGGCTGTTCCTACAACAGTTTACTGTTACTTTACCCTCGTAAAACTTTACACGGAAAATCTAAACAAAATGATGATAGCTTGTAAAGTAACTTTTTTATTTGGGAGACAATCGTTATGAAACTTTTTTCAGGAGCTAGTCTGAGCTAGTTTTCATTACATTCTGCGTTGAAAGGATTGTTGATCATGAACCGATTTGGAGTTAGATTGTGATTCATCGGTTTCATTTTGACCCAGACACTGTAAGTACGTATCTAACTGTGGAATATATTGAACACATGTACATATATACTTATATTTCTCCAAGGGAGAGTTTGGTACTTAATACGTACTATGACGTTTAGGTATTTACACATAAAAGCATGCATTACGTGAGGATTGTAATTTAAGAGCGTTGGTTTGAGATTTTTATAAGTGGGTAAAGGTATTTTATCACAGTCTTTGCAAAAAGTTTGCATGTCTGTAAGTCTGATGTGATTGGTGGTGTGCAGGACAGTAGGCATGTTACAACGTCCACATCCTGGTTCTCGTGGAGCCTGACACTAAGTTCAATGGGCCCTACACAGCTGATGTTGCACCACAGTTCATCCCTCAGTCTACACGTCAGTTCACTTTCACGTATCACATGGGTCAGTAGGTCTGCACACAAACATTCACACCTGCCGCATACACCAATGTCTCTCCCGGGCCTCCATAACGCACACTTCTGGATGAGGGACGTGGCCGCTGTTTTCAGGATGGGATTGCCTCTCGTTATCACCCATGTTGTATGAGGTCGCAGAGTGGAATGGATATCCTGGAAATGCTGCAAGTCTAAGTCGGTTCTGATCCTCACCTTCCATCTTTCAGCTTCAGTTCGTGCTACTGCATCTGTCAATGTCCTCTTCGGTTACGATATGGCTGAAATATTGCCGATGTGACGTTAAATATTTACTCACTCACTCACTCAATGTCCTCTTCCACTACGTTTGTGTCGAAAAGGTGGCACTGCTGGTGTAACTGTCTAAGTATCCCATCAGAGATACCTCGTTGTTGAACACTGCTGTCTGTAGAGGTGGAGTCTTGTTCTCATCAGTTGGCGCGCCAGCAGATGTTTCTGGTTGTTGCACATTTGTCCAAAGAAGAGCAGCTTCTTCTCATCAATATGCGACTCTAGCAATGACCATCCTAGAAATGCACTGCATATATCCGCTCTTGTGTGTGTTGGTAACCCTTGGAGCAGTTTCAGAGCGAACCCCTAAGCCCTTTCTAAAGCTAAGATTTCTGGGCGTGAGTTGCTATTCCCATGTTCACATTCAAATAGAGCTTTCGGGAGGCATACTGAGCGTAGGAGTTTTGATGATGTCAAAGGGTTTGATTGGGCTCAGGAGGGCAATATCATCCGCTTGTGTGGGTCTACGACGTGTAGATCCATAACCATGGCCCCTTTCTTACTCTGGTCTAGGCGCCGACTCAGTGCGTCTGTATAGAGCAAGTAGACTTTGCCTCTGTGAAGTTGGAATTAGTATGATCTCTCATTGTTGGTAGCTACACAGCTTGTAATGGATTTGTACATGTTGTCATTGACTATCCATAATGCCCTGTGTATGCCAAGCTTGTGAAGTTTGTATAGCAGCCCTGTATGCTACATCTTGTCGAAAGCCTTGGGGTTGTCGAGGCAGTATATGTTAACAACATCGGATATCTCTAGATAGTGGTGGTTTCCTGGACAAGAAAGCTCGTGTGACATCATGAAAGGCCTTTCTGGAATCCACCAAGGGGTGAGAAACGGCCGGTGGAACAGCACCAGCACACATTCAGCACAGCCAGGTGAGATGACCCGAGCCAGTCAGTCGCTGTTCCATCAGCCCCAGGTGTGAGGCGTGATAATAGCACAATATTACATGATAGTTTCTTAAACAACTTTTTCCGTGATCGATCAAAAAACGTCAGATTTCAGATCCTGTTGGGTACAGAAGTTTCAGGACCATGTGTCTTATTGATGTTTTGTGCACTCATCCCAATTTCGACTTATTTAATCTTTTGTCGTTCTCATATGAACCCAAACGGACTCTGGGGGTATGTAAACAGGACTTGAGTTTCATGTTCAAATGTTTCTTTGAAGTGAGTTGCTTTCGATGGTGGAAATTTCCTCGTGGAGTAACAATTAACTTAAAAACATCGATTTTTTTTTAAAAAGCGTTATATTTGAGTTTCTTGCGAAAATATTGTTTCAGCAATCGTGTAACATTATTTGACGTGGCAAACGTTAATGGGACAGATATTCGATCAGTGACCATCGATACTTTGGGGTAACTAATTACCTGTGTACTTTATACAACAAACTACGACCATAACGAAATAAAAGGGGTCAATATTTTAATTCTTTAAAACCGCAGTTCTTCACCAATACTGCCACACTCAGACACCTTGGGTCGAGTCATGTGTCAAGTATGTGCACTGCGTGGTCCGGTGGTTAAAGCATTCGCTTGTCACGCTGAAGACCCGGGTTCGGTTTTACACATGGGCACAATGTTTAAAGCCCATTTCTGGTGTCTCCTGTCGTGATGTTGGAATATTGTTAAAAGTTGCGTAAAACCATACTCATTCACTATTTCAAATCTGTACTCCAACACAGGCACGCGCGCTCACGTGCCTGCGCACGCACACACACAACCATGTGTCCATAGCATCTGACTTATGTCTGGAAAGCACTAAATTCGTCGTCGTTGCTCAGGGATAGATGCTTCCTATGAAATGAACGTAACCCAATACTAGTATGTCATAACAGTGTGCACCAGCTTTGTGTCATTCGGCTAGTGGCTCGTTGTCGGCAGCTATATGCAATGAATATTAAATGTATGTTCTGTACATACTTATATATGGATAAGATAATATGGTTATTCCAATAATATGTTTATGAAGTTGCATTCAAATACGTAACTGACCTATATTATGGTTGAGATAAGTTGCATCTGGATATTAATTACTGATTTAACAGAACAGATGGTGAAACTATCATCGTTTCTAAGAATTTGCAAAATAGACCACAAAACCTTTTCTAATGTTGAACACAGACATATACGTGACATAGAACACTTGCACAAGTCTCTAAGGTAATAATTAATAGTTTGAATGATAATTTCTAAAAAATGTAAATAACAAAATGGCGTCCTCAGTGTACTGTCCGCATATTTAGAAAGCCTCAAAGCAATGTAGCTTTTGTATTTATTACTCACCGGTTGAAGATATCACTGTTTAATAAATCTACAATGTTATTACACATTGGATCTACACAACATCAGCGTTCAACCAACTATAATCACTTCCAAAATGTAAACACAATAGGATTATCTCCTAATTGTCACTGATCCATTCATACAATTTCCATTGCCATTTTGAAATGTGTTCCTTCGTAAAATCGAGATTATATTTTTTTGTAATTTCAAAAAGAGAAGACGTTTTGAATTTAGTATGTCTCTATTTGACTATGTCCAATCACAGATGCACATACCTGCAGTCTGTAATGTTTGAGAAACAGACTGACAGATCCTTGATATGCATTTTAGTCATCACAAAATATCCAATCAAATGACGTATCTGGAATAACCTCAAACCCAATAGCCTCATGCATCTTGATAGACGCTGGATTAACACGTTGTATCATGACAAACACCTCCTTCTTTTTTTGCAGATGTKTTAGAGCGAGCTGGGACATGGCCACCTTTCCGTACCCATTGCCTCGGTGTTCTTCCAGCACGTACAGCACCCCCAGACACCCGTAGTGATAGGTGAGGGCGTATCCTAGCAGCGCCCCCTCCCGGTTGTACAGACACGTGGAAGGAAGTGTGGTTATTAAGTGCTTGATGTAGGCTTCGGACACTGCGTTTCCACTGCGTAGTACCCACCTGGAATTCACCTGGCTAGCTTGATCTGTCGTTAGGCTGGACATGGTACAGCCCTCAGGAACGGGCCTTTGAGAAAAATGATTTTCATATATTCGCAAACTTCGAGTTATTCATCTAAATAATTATTGTAAACCACGGTAATAACGAACTCAAAGGGACCACTTCTTTAGTTCGTTATAACCACAGTTCGTTGTTCGTACTTCGATTAAAATCTCCAGCAAGTGGCTTATAGCAGTGAAGCCGTTCGTGATATCTGTCATTTCTGTACAAGCGTGTTCGTTATAAAACGGTTATGGCCCGGGAATGCGAAATCTGGACCAAACCTCCTCAATTTAGGTGTCGCTTTCGCTTGATCGGTCAAGCTACAGTGAACTCTGAATTTAGCGTTCCCGGGACTCTCAATACACAGGAAAAACAAAGAAATGTGAGTCGTCGTCTGATACCGTAGTCATTGTAGAAATTTAATAAATAAATAAATATGTTTAACATTAGCAAGCCATGGTGAAGCTTACATATTATTTTCTAGCATTTGTGATAAAACATTGTGAATTATAACTGACATTTTATTTTGATGTACATTAGTAGCAAGTTTAAACCAAACTGAAATTATTCACTTTTTAATATATACAGATATAGGAATTCGTCCAGTCTCTCCGTAGAGCATTTAGAATGGTGTACTCTTGCGTAGTTTCAGGACAGATTTCATGTATAACCTGTGAACATTTTCTAAAATGTCTGCATATGAATCTCCCCACACCTCGCAACCAGATAACATGATTGGTAGGATCATGCAGTCAATACTTTTAAATTTAAAGACGTTATAATTTAATGTTGACAATTTTATCTCTGAAACATTATAAAGACAGATTCACCATTTAGCATATCACGATTTGTAATGAAGACTGTGATATATCAGGATTGTCAACAATATGTTTTAAGTTTTTTTTTAATAAAGTTGCAAAAGTGTTTGTACGTTTACCAAGTCTAGATGCTCTTTGGTATAAAGGTACCTGAGTTTCAGTGTATCATGCGTGACCTTCATCAACATACAGTCAGTGTGGAGAAATGTGGGTACCCGGTAGAGTTGAATCACTTCTGATAGAACTGGCACTAGACGTCGTTCCACACCTGATAAGAGAAAGCAGGTTTCATGTGAGAGGCCGGATGTATGAGTGAGTGAGTGAGTTATTTTGATTGTATGCCGCTTTTAGCAATATTCCAGCAATATCACGGCGGGGGACACCAGAAATGGGCTTCACATATTTTGCCCATGTGGAGAATTGAACCCGGATCTTTGGCGTGACGAGCGAACGCTCTAACCACTAGGCTACCCTACCGCCCCCCGGATGTATGAACGTCACTGTGAAGTGCAATGATCTTGATCGCGATGTTCGCCTTGCTTTAAGATTTCCTGTCCCGGGGTGCGTTGAGGGTTGTTTGTTGGTTGGTTAATGCTTATTCAGCAATATTCCAGCTATATGGCGGCGGTCTGTAAATAATCTAGTTTGGACCAAGCATTGGCAAGCAACCCAGTGATCAAAAGCATGAGAATCGATCTACGCAATTGGCATACGATGACGTGTGTCAACCAAGTCAGCGATCCTGACCACCTGATCCCGTTAGTCGTCTCTTACGGGGTGCTGGAGACCAACTCTGACCCAGATCTTCACGGGTCGCAATGAAGTGAAATGTAAACACAAACGATATGCCTTACATTCAAATCGTATCCCCTTGGACCAGTCCAGGTTGTGTAGAAAGCCTCTCAGTGCTTCGTCGTCAGTAGCGTACAGGTTCACAAGCGGCTCTAGATACTTCAGCTGTTGACAGTCATATGTTATAAACAATATTAATTTACCCCTCAATGGAAATATCAGAACTTTTGTCACAGCTAATGACAAAGCTAGAGGAAGTCGTGTAATTGTGAAATGACAAAAATAACAATTTACAGGTGTAGGGAAATTATTCAGTTGTAAATTTATTTCATATAACTAAACTGTCATGCACAGGTATCTAAGAATAAAGGCGGTGTAGGATAGAAATTACACATAGTTTAACCATGTTATAAGTTATACATGTTATGGTTACGCTGACAAAAACGTGAAATACCTGTAAGTCATTATCCTTCGCCCGAACGACCATCGCCCTGCAATCCGGCCATCTGTCCACAACGAATTCGTAATCTGTTATRCGGTGTTCCAGTGCGGCTTCCACTTCTCCCAYAATCTGAAACGAGAACGGGGCAAAAGACTCAAGTCGTCATCTCTGTTTAAACCATACTCTCCCTCGGTATCGACCTCATGTTTTTTGTGACCGGGGAAGTCATCTTCCCTGTATAACCATACTTGCCCTCGGCATCGACGTCTTTGACGAAGGCTTGCTTATGTTACAAGCCGGTATGTGTCACAGTTATTAGGACTAGATACTGACGGCAGATCATGCAAAGCGCTATAGCCGGGTGAGCTAATACATCAACGTCACCTTAATCCACCTGTGAGATGCCTTGAGTACCTCCAGCATTTGTGTCAGCTGAGCTTCAACGAGTTTAATCGCCATTTTGGTTGACATGATCTTGAGTGGCTAGGTCTCTCTTTGTAACGCGCTTGTGTGGTATCCTTCCGTATTTACATATGTGCATGCCGTTGTCCTCATATCTCTCTGTACATTGGCTCACACTCAGCGTTTATGGGACATTATTGTTTACGGAGATCGTTGACAATGGAGATGCAGATATATGCAGAGAAAACTGATAAAACCCCAAAAGGAGCTCAGAACAGAATGTCAGCCTTTAGTTGAGGCAATATATACTTGCCTCCTTTTCCTAACATGGCAAACCATTGACTCGCTTTGTAGTGTGGGGTGGGTGTATGACGTTAATAAGTTCGGTCAGGTTTACGGTTATAACATAAAATCCTCAAGAAACACATATCCGAGCAGAATGTCAATATCTGTAACCTCCAACAACTGCAACAACATCCTCGCTGATGGCAACAGACGTTTGATCGCCTTTGACCGTAGCAAGTACATGTTAAAAGTCAATGAAGTCAAAGTCCAAATAATCATAAAAAAAACTAGTGATGATATGAATATATATGGCTATACGAGAGTAAAGATCATAAGTGTTGCGATATTTTTTTCCATGTGAATATCCGAAATAAAACTGTAATAACTTTGTTTGTATTGATCACGTCACATTTTAGCTCCCTTGCACTTGGAGAAAATATCGGGCTTTTCTCTCTCATAGTTGAAGAATTTTCAAGAATTTTTGTCTAGGCTTTATTGCTTCTAACAAACTATCATAGTTTCAAATCGATATTATTGGTTTGTATTACAAGGGGGTATGTACTTGAATGAAATGAAACACCGAGGACAAGTAGGGTTGGTCTGAGTTGACGCTCATCACCTGCCACACGTACATTTGTTTCACTGTTCCATCTACTGCCCTTACCCCCTTGTAATACAAACCAATAATACCGATTTGAATCTATGATCGTTTGTTAAAGAACTTTTATCCTAAGTTGAATAAAATTCTGAGATTTAAATGTTCATTTGGCAAGGTACAATTATGAGGATTCGCAATCTTACTTTCACTTATTTTGATTTACTTTTTTGTTTAAATTGATATTTAACGGTACGTTTTCACTGCAACAGACTATGTATACTATGTATAGGTAGGTTTACTGTTTCAAGCAGCAGGCCACTCAGCTGCATGGTACACAAATTGTTGATTTATTCAACGCTGTACTCGGACTGTGACTGACATCAAGCGCGTTGATTTACGGTCGATCCCTGAGTTGTACCAGAACAGGCGGGTTTATTTTAATCACAGAGAGAGAGAGAGTGAGAGAAAGAGAGAGAGAGAGAGAGAGAGAGAGAGAGAGAGAGAGAGA
>VKKT01001576.1:115255-126446 GCA_008038995.1 Haliotis laevigata | reverse complement strand
GTGTTTACTTATCCGGTATGTTTAGTTAAGCGGTCTTTACTTAAGCGGTTTCCACTGTATTTCTCAACAAAAGATAACAACATTTAATGCTCAAACATGATAATAACAATTATGAATATATTAGTATGATTATTTATGTCAATCTTTCAAATTCATGTAAAATGGTATTTTTTCTTCAGTTTCAATACTCACTTCATCAGGTTTTCAATAGTCTGTTCCTTCATTTTTATATCTGGAATGAAAGACAAATAGTTGTGTATATAATATTACTTATACAGACTAACTGTATGCAGATGACAATCAGGTGAGACAAGAGCAGTCAGGTGTAGCGAGAAGATCTCCCCTTGACACTTATGTTGAAAACCCTGGGTTCAATTCCCGACATGGGTAGAACTTATGAAGCCCATGTCCCACGATAATGTTGCTGGGATATTGCTACACAGGTAAACGAGTTAAGCATTACAGTCACTACAGAACTGTTATGGTCGTCATGGGTCACAAAAATAAACATGAACTACATGACCTATTCAAATACGATAGCAGAAAACCTCTAAGCCCCCATTGTCTCCCTTAGTAAAAAAAATCCTTTCATAGAAGAAATCACAGTACAGAGTTTAACAGTGATTCTGGCAGCAGAGAATCACAACTTGTAGGTCCAACAGAGTTATGTCCCTTTGAACACGATATTTTCAGCACAAGCTGTAGAGCTACGTTTGTCAAAATCATAAAATCGTTGGGGAAACAACATGTTGGAAATAAAGAAGTACTAAAAACAACAGTTGTGTATAATTTTGAAACTCAATTATCAAATATTAACATTCAACATCATGTGAGGTGAGGTGAGGTGAAATTGGGTTTAACGTCATGCTTGAGAAAATTGCGCTCACATGACGACGTGCATGCGTGTGTATGTGCGGCTGCTTGTACTAGACTAGACTTAAGCTGGTTTTATAGTGCTAGTCTACTGAGAAACCATGCCGCGGTGAAGCATGAATATCCAACATTATACTGACTCCGAGCCGACCAGTCCTTGTTGTACCCATTAAAGCCGAGCGCCAGGCAGGGACCAACAAGTACCATATTTTAACGTCGTTTGGTATGACACATCCACAACCTTCCGCTCCCCGGGCAGACGCTCTAACGACTACACCACAGAGGCGGTCATTCAACATCAAGTGGCGAGGAAATTATGTGCAATGGATATGAGTTAAATATAACTGTCATTGCACATATAAGTTTAAATCAAAGCAAGAACAGGATTTCTTAAGTGATAAAAGTAAACAAAATACAACTGAAGGGTGGTGCAGGTAATAGAGTACCATAAGGACTATCAGAGTTATGTCCCTTAGAACACCATATTGTCATCACTGTGACCCTGCATAATTTTCTGAGTCTGTGTAATTACCCAGTAGACACAAGGTGTGCATCCCCCTGTCTCTGTTGATGGCGATCTTGTCATAGAAGCTGTCTGGTCTCCAGGTGTCAGTCCAGAACACAATGGACACTGCCTCACCATAGTTGTATAACTAGAAATTACAAAATCTCTTCCTTTAGAATTGCAAGAGTAAACACATGACATATGAACGCAGGTGATAATTACGTTTGCAAACAAAATTACAAGAAGAATTGAAGGACACTGTGTATAGCATTTATTCAAAAATACCTTCTGGTCCTAAAACATATTGAAAATGTGGCGACTTACTGATTGTATGTTAGGATTCCCAGCAGCATGCTACTACTTGCAGTTGAAATTTCCTGACTCACTCTCTTAAAAATTAATGTGACTGTGACGAGAGATCAGTCTATCAAATTATAGGTGGTACTTTTAAATTTGCTTCTGTCGAATTGTATCTAGATACTAATTATTAACTTGACACATGAGCAAAGACCAGCACCCACTGCCTTCCATGCTTACTCTCAAACACTACAGCTGGGGAGTGATTACCTGTTTATGCCTAATCAGGAATTTGGCCACAATCAACATAACATATCTGAATTAGATCCAGTGAAGCGCATGCTTAAAGAAAAAGATTTTGTGTAAAACATTCAAGATTTACGTAACCGAAGTCTCAAAGCTAACAACAGCACTAGGACTGCACGGTATACCGGTAAACCGGTAAACTGGTATACCACAATACACTTTTCAAATGATACATATTGTAATATTTTTTCTGAGAACCAGTATATTGGGTAAAGAACATATATGATATTTTTGTGATTACTTTATGGTTTAAATTAAAATCTACACAGACTTTCATTCACAACAGATGTTTTATTGCATTATTCAATGACAAAACGGCATACTGCAAAACTATAAATTTATAAAAAAAGGAAATAGAATCCCTGACTATGCAACCTAAGTTTGAGATTGCTGTTATCAGAACCATAACATGTATTTTTAGGGACTTATAATGTAGAAAATTGGATTGACATGTACAATTAGTGTCACTCACAGACAAACACTTAAGTTCCCAATATATAGCAATACGTACTGCAATAAGGGGAACTTAATTGCAATATATTGCAATATAATTTATTTGCCAATACACACCCCTAAACAGCACTAATTACAAACAAACCTCAATGGGCACCAGATCATATCAACACGTTTATCTTCACCATCTCACACAATCACCCACCTGCAAACCACAGCAACCAACAGCATTCATGATGGAGGCATTGTGGATCACTCGGTATTGTATACCCTTCTCAACAGCTCGCAGGATAAGGTCAGTGTGGGTTGTCGCTCTGTAAACAAAGAATCACTATCACATCACAAACCTTGTATTATACGGACAACCTTTCCAAATAATTCTAAAAATATCAAAAGAATTTTGGTTGTAATACATAGAACTAAACATAGGATAAATGTGGTTATTATTAGAAGAATAACTATATAAAGTCTCAGCTTTAGGTCTAGAAAGTGAAATAAGCCTGAGATCAGTCAACTGACAGACAGCTGGCACTAAAACTTTTGAATATTCATGCCTACTTATTTACCACTTTTTTCTCTGTTGATTAACTTTCTCACAACACTGTCAGAAGATAAACATGCCAGATTAAATTTGTTTTTAACTATTACAACGAGTTTGCATCATTCAACAAAATTGTTCTGTTTTAAGAGGATTTCCTAAATCCTTACTAGCTGTTTGTGACTGATTGACTGAGCACCACAGTGGCATTATAAACATGTGAACCTGACATAAATGAGTATTGCAGCATAATTCTTTATCCATTGTTGACAGTGCTTCATATAATTTACCCAAGAGGATCTCCAACCACCAGAAACGCCACATCTGACTTGTCAGTGCCATCCAACAACTCATCTGTAATCAGAGATATCAAATCTAAAATATATCACTTCAAGTGTGAGTACCATTCACGTGGAAATTTATGTGGAAATTGGAAACAGTAAAACTATTTCTTGCTGAACAAGGAACTTGAAATTTACCTGACTGTTGCTCAACCATGTCTCTGTCAGCAAGAATTATTTTTCGTCCATAGTACTCCTCCTGAAAATGTTCGTTTTTACATTATTGTAGTCTGCTATTATACTACGTACAGTGGTAAGAGTACCGAAACAGCTGGAAACTCAACACTAGTACAGTAGTCTAAATTACAGTTATTGGAAATATTCCGTGTTTTAGGAAAACAGTTTAAGAAAGAAACAACCGGTTAAATAAATAGAATATTGTGATGGCAATGATTATCATAACTTGTTTACATTTCTGAAAATCATGTCAGGTTATAAATAACGGTAACACAATTTAAGTAGCAATAGACATTATTTTACCAATGCTTCCTTGCCAACAGTCAGGATTGATGTGTACGCTTCAAGGTAAACCCTCTCAGCATTCTTAACAACTTCTAGGCCTTTCACAGTTATATCTTTTACATCGCCCAAGCCCAAACCAACTAGATAAAACATGATTAAAGTACTAATATGAATCAAAACAACGTCTCAGAAATAACGAGCACATGCCTAAATGACAGGAAGTTGGTTTCTGCTATAGTTGGTAGTATGTACTGTTAGTTTTGATTGGATGTGATGAAAATCGGGAACCAATCATAATGTTTATACTAGACGCCTTCGTACATTAGTTTCCGGTCAAACAGAAGAGCAGAGAGAGTTGATTTGTCATTCAACAAAGATTCTAGAATATATTTAGAAATTGGAGAGTACTGAGATCATATTCGTCTGCAAAATGTACAGTTTTGAAGGAGATTTCAGAAGAAAGCCTGTCCAGTCCTTGAGGGGTGCAAGTAAAAAGGTATTTTGATGTTGCGATTACTTCTTTTGATCAAGCGAAACTAATATAACAATCAGCTGTTTTGGATTTCAGTCGAAGCATTAAGACATTCGTAGTTTTCTTACATGAAAAAGAAGACGACCGACGACATATCTGTGTTGTTCGATTGAAGACTCTATACGAATAATTATTATTGTGGGTTGGTAGAGTTGATCATGATAATGACCTTTCATATCTCTGTAGTCTATTTCAGTAATCCATCTCAGTAATTTAACCTGAAATCCTACTGGGTAGAAAGCTTGCACAATAATTGGACCTAACGTAATTAAAGATGTCCAAGGGGTTTTTTACTTCAAATTTGAGCAGACAATTTCAACAGTGATGCTTCCTGGATTGGAATGATTGAATTTGTGGGACCAATTTGTGTAACTGTCAATGTTAGTGTATATGTCGTTGTATCATGACTTTTCAGACGCTTAATCATGTTAATAAACAATAGTTGTTTTCTCGCTTATCACATGAAACACTTTAAAACATTTCTGTAACACACAAAAAACAACTTAACCTAAACACAGGCCATAATCTAAGTAGTTACAATGTCTGTGTGACATCAGAAATGGGTGACATCCCCCCAAAATATGTTCCAACAATATACTTTTTGTTGTGTTGTCTGAACTGGACTCATCTGCCCAATCCACTGAAAATCTATATTTTCGCATTGATTTCCATATATGCATTTTCATAATCATTCATATCACTGAGGTTATCAATATCACATGTCATCCAAGGCTTTGTTTAACTTGTTTCGTGTCATCGTGGTCATTATCAACTTTCTAATGTCAATATTAAAAAATAAGGCCTTATCGGTAGCAACAATAAAATTTCTGGGATTCAAACCAAAGACCTTCTGATCCAAAGTCGGACGCCTTGTCCACATGACCAAAGAGGTTAACCCCATCAGCAATCTGACAAGGTAAGGATGTCATCTGTGGGACGGCTCCACATCCTGCTACATACTCCCCCGTCAACAGAAGGCATGTCCCGAGCCACATAGCAGGGCACTGAGATTTATTTTGCTCAAATTTAATATGAACAGGCTCAGCCCCACATTGGGCACCAATGTACTATTTAGCGGCCATAAAATCCAATGCTTGAATTCGAACAATGGACCTTCTGATCCGAAGTCGGACACCTTGTCCACATGACCAAAGAGGCTAACCCTGTCAGCAAGCTGACAAGGTAAGGATGTCATCTGCAGGATGACTCCACGCTCTGCTACATATCTTTCCTCAGTGCTTCAGGGTTGGTGGGCGAAGCACTGGCTTGCCATATTGATGGCCCTGTTTGATTTCCCCACGTGTGATTTCCCCACATGTGTTCAGCGAGGGAAGTTCCTTGCTCGTATCCCCATCATGATATTGCTTGAATGCTGCCATGACCAGTGTTAAACACAACTCACTAACTGTGGAAATGTTGGAAATGTGGCTAAAATTGAGACCAATATGCCCCTGTATATATACAGTTCATCTGGTCACATATTCCTGAAACCAAGCCTATTGTTTCCAAATGCCATATACCCCATAAGCATGATATGTTTTAAAGTCAGTCTCAAACTGTTGTTATTAAGCATGTCAAGTACTTGGATGTTGTCCTAATCCAAATCATAATGATCATGTTTGTCATTTGACATGTTGTAGGAACAGAAAGAATCGCTACTGAAGAGAGCACAAGAAGAAAGGCAAAAGAGAGAGGTAATTATGTAATCCTTGTTAAGTGGTATAGAGTATATTCCAAATAGTGTTGAACATTGGTGACCTTTGGTAGATTTTCTTGAACATCTGGTCATAAATATTCAAGTTCTGACCTGTCTTGAGCTTTATGAATGTTTTGGATTTTTTTGTCCTATTTTAATAATGAGACAATATCTTTTTGTTAATCATTGCCACACATTAGTATACTTCTTCTACACTGATGTGTTTTCTGGAAAAGAATGTAGTATAAAACGAAAATACATATTCATGTAATTGTTTCTGTTCAGGGTGCTTAAAATATTACTTACTGATTAGTCTTGAAGTTGGTCATTGGGAGCTCTTCGTGATGCTTAGACCCTTGCTTAGAGAGGACCACTTAATCTTGTTATTAGAGCAACTGTATCACAACAAGCAATCGGTGGTTATTTTGATAATTAGAGTGACAATTCAGATATTTCATCATGTTCAGAACTATCAGTTATTACAACTGTAACTATGCACCATACTACACTTTGTTGTGATGCCTACCTCAGAAGTAAGGTCTTAACACAAGTGTTTGCCATGATGCACAATTTGATGCACAAGTTATCTCAAATACGCAGTGAATTTAGAAGCCAGTGTCATTGTTCAGAAGTAAGGTCTTAACACAATACAATACATGGAAACTGAACACTTGACATGTACCTGGTTGTAAGTGTTGTGGGAACAGTAAGAAGATGGCTTGCTTCAATAATGTTAACCTACATGAGTTTACAGTTTACCAGCGTCGTATAGCAGATGCTGGTTGCCGCCATACCTGGTTAGCTACAAAACTTGGCTTGACATATGAAACTATAACAAGGATTCAAAAGCGGAATACAGATTTATCATTTATAATTCTACACTGGTCATCAAAGAATGTGAAAAGTTCCCAAACCACAATGACCTGAGGCATAGGCAATTTGTGTCATTTGTAAAACAGTGGCTCTAGCATTCATTTATGCTTCTTATACCTTGTTCAGAAAATAGTGCATTACCATAATTACAGTTTATGTTCATGTAGTTGTTAATGCCACTTATGCATGTACTTGTATCAGTAAGTGTATTAATACATCATGACCTATGCAACTTGTAACATGATAATGCCCAGCATGTTTGGTGCATCGTTTCGCAGCAGTCAAAATGATCAATAGTTATGTGATATGAGTTAAATTAAGACAGGTGGGATGGGAATGATTGATTTCTTCAAGGCCACCAGATATATTACTGCATATTACTAGCCTCAGGTTAACACTAATAAGAAGCATACACCTATTTCAAAGTCTGAACTCATTTGTTGTTGTTCATCCAATGCTCCTCAGAGTTTCCCTAATGATGGTTGCCCAGCTGTTACCTGTCTGTTTATCTATCATCCCATACTGTTGGTCACTTAGATAGGACCAGAACACCATAACCATCATTTCTCCTTATATTGATTACCTTGTTGATAATTCATGTTACTGGCCTCTTTAGTTTTGAGTATTGAGGGTAACCTGGTAATGCTTGGAAGACTTAAAGCCATCGACACTCATCAGGTTGATTTCTTCAGTCCAATATGTTGGCCTCAAGTCAGTAATCCATGTTCAGGGATAAAAATAGTGCTTAATTTGTGTGCCATGCCATGGTAGATAATGACTTGGCACGGATGAATATTTTCAATGTGCCCAAGCAGCACAAATAAGAATTTTGAAATAATACTCACCATGATTTATTTGATGGAAAATGTGATACATGTGACCAACTTAAATGCTTCAAAGCCTATTTCCGCACCCCATCAAACTCTTTATCATTAGCCCTCTCAATCTCACACTTTGACATGGGCATGGATATTTTGAATGCCAATGTGCATAACAGGAAATCCCGTTTAGGATGATGACAGCTTGTGGGTTAGCTTGTGGGTGCACTACAAATGAAGCTGAACTATTCTTGCAGTCATGATAGTGTTCAGGAAATCCATCTCTCAAGTTTACAAGTTTACATGACGTTTGCTGATTTATTAACCAATAAATTGAATTGACATACTTGTTGTTGTGATGTTTAAAGTTTAATTGGATCATTGGGTACACGTAAATTATCTGTCCTGTTCCCAGTGGCACCCTTTGAAAAAATTGTATTTCTGTCCCTGAAGTATATGGAAATTGTGGTAAGACTAGTTAGCATGGCTAATCATAATTAAATTAATATTGTGATGCTAAAATCTACTGACAATGATGCCATGATCCAAGATGAGGCTAGGAGAATCACAAATTCAAATAAGACAATACATTCAAAAAAGATTGTGTCAAGATAAATACTAATCAATACTAATTACAGGGTTTTACAAGTTCACTGATTTTCATCACTGTGCATGATATGTGTATGAGATACATGAGGCTTTAATTTCATTTAGTTCTCATCTTGTACATCTGAATTATGCATCTGTTACATCTTTGTTAATTTTAGCATTCTACTGTCACCATTATTATTTTCTGGACATGCAAAGACATGCCTAACTTGCAAAATCTAAGAATTTGAAAAAAATACTGTAAATATGGAATAACATTACTTTGATTATGATACAGTACAGATATATGTTTCTAAGTTGCCAATGTAAAAAATGAAAAACTTTGTTCAACATCCATCTCCAATATATTTAACGTTTTTACCATTTAACTCATTCATCATGTTTACCAGTAGTAATGATGTTGTATGATGGAGGTTCTTTTGGCTTGTAGGGGCGGTGGGGTAGCCTAGTGGTTAAAGCGTTCGCTCGTCACGCCGAAGACCCGGGTTCAAATTCCCACATGGGCGCAATGTGTGAAGCCCATTTCTGGTGTCCCCCGCCGTGATGTTGCTGGAATATTGCTAAAAGCGACATAAAACCAAACTCGCTCACTGTTGGCTTGTATTTATAGGGACATCGGCAGAGAAATCTGAGTGCATGTAAAATACAAGCTTTCTTTCGAGGATTTACATCCAGGAAGAAATTGGTAAGTACTGATCACTGTTGTTAAAAATTAAGTTCGTCTTAAACTTTAAAGTCACCCACCAAGCCAACAAATGGTATTCACCAACATGACTAGATTTCTTTTGTGTTCTGTATATGTGACTCTACTAAATCATGAATGCCTTGATTATTCCAGATTTTTTCTTTTTTATGGTACTGACTTTTCCTTGCAAGTGATCTATTTTCCATGTTTGCAGAGTGAAGCCTTGCGTGCTGATTTTGACCAAAGGTTGCAGCCAGTGAGCAAGGATAATGTTGTGGATATAAAAGTTATCATCACACTCACACAGCGTCTGGTGTTCTTCTGTAGACCAGCCAGAGATGGACACAGGCTGGTGAGGAGGCTGTCAGCATGGGAAGATGGTTCTATGCTGCATCAGCAATTTCGCTACTATTCACAGCAACTGAGCCTTTTCCACAATTCAGAGATATCATATTTCCTCAGTGCAAAAGATATATACTTGCAGCTTTGTCATTCATCGCTACCTTCTAAGCAGTGTGAACATATCATGCACATCTATTGTTATGTATACGTGTATAAGTAAAATAACTGTTCACTTATTTTTTATAGTGCTGACATTGTGAAGAAGAATCATGATATAGCAGTTATTAATAAGACTAAAAATTCTGTATGTGTATTGATAATTGATACCATCACCAATGTAAACTTGGTCAACCAGGGTGATCTTAACAAAAGTAAACCTTTCTGTGGCAATAAATGATTAATGTAGTATTGATAAACAGTATTACAGTGTATGATGACTTAGCAAGTAGATATTGAAACCAAAGACATGTCAGAAAATAATCCAATTTGCAAGGACATCCATGATGAAGTTCTTGTCTACATGTTTGTGTGTTTTGTTTTGATAATTAACATATTACTGTTATGGTTACAGGTGTCAGTGTGCCAGCAGATCATCAAGCAGAAGGAGGCCTATCTTCAGACCCTAGCTAACTCCAATAAAAACCTGCAGCAGCTCAATCAGCTTCTTGTGATGTGTCTAAGGTAGTGTATTACATCCCCACCCACTGTAGTTTTGGCTGAAGGGGCAGCGGGTAGCCTGGTGGTTAAAGTGTTTGCTCATCACACTGATCCCAAATTTGTTCACCACATGAGTTTAATGTTTGAAGCCCACTTCTGTTGTACCCAGATGTCATATTACTGGAATAGTGCTCAAAGCAATGTAAAACATTATTCTCTCACTGACCCAGGTAAAACAGCAGTTGTATATTTTACTTAGTTATTGGGTGCATTGACACATTACTTAACTGGTGTGTTATACTAATAGGTCAAGAGATATGCACAAAGTTATGTTTAAATGAGTGTTTGTTTCAAAAACAAGCGGAACATAAATGAATGGTTGCAAGTTAAAGTTTGGATTAGAGATGACTGCAAAGTCTCATTGAATGGAACATGGAAATTATTGACCATTGAACCCCTGAATAATATGTGTAGTATACTCTAGAACTGTCAGTTTTATATTATGTTTTTTTTCTTTGTAGATACCTGAATAGCATTGCATCTACTTCATCTCCGATCGCTGTGCCAATGAGGATGCTAGAAGTGTTTACCTCATCCAAAACGTTTGTGTGTATAAAGGGACTGTCAGGAAAGACAGAGACACAGCTGACACGCCAGATACTGGGTTATCTTGTTCAGAGAGGTTAGACACAGAAACGCATACCATCTAATATGCAGTCTCATTGTTCAGAATTAATCATCAAATTCAAGGGGTCCCTGTAATAACCTTAATGTTAAATATATCCAGCGTTCTTAAATTTAAAGTAAGCCTCAATGCCCCATTGGTTTCAAACGTTGAAAGTGGTGAATTATATTATAATGAATAGTTTGACTTTTGACATCTTTGAACTGGGGTACAGATATTTGTGCTATATGTTTGTTAAATTCAGTGTACGCAACTTATGGGAACTAAATCACTGATTACACCTATAGTGGGAATGAAATGTTTTTGATTTACCGTATATGACCGTCTATAAGACGACCCCATGGATAAGACGACCCGCAAACTTGACCCTTAAAATCAGTGTCAAAATGATATGTTTCATGGATAAGTCGATCCCCCGCGATGGGGTCCTAATTGCAGCAAACACAGACAACTGGCAGTTACCAATAATTTTTAACTTTGGTCCACATTATTCAAAGAATTCACAATCATATATATTGC
>VKKT01001576.1:93913-112280 GCA_008038995.1 Haliotis laevigata | reverse complement strand
GTCACCATCGTCAGTAAGAAGACGAAGCCTGCTTCTACAGCTACATCGACATTGGTATCAGCACAGACATAGACAGAAGACCTACTATCAACGCAGACATCGGGTACCAGAGATAGCAGCAGCATCAACTCTTCACGAGTGCAGCGAGCCTTCGATGACGTCTCTTCAGTATCAGATGCATCATCCCTGCAGCAGTCTCTTCAGACAATGCAGAACTTCAACCAGGGACTGTTCGTGCAACAGTTTACAGACCAGATGATGTCGATGATGGAACGTCGCTTCGCTCAAGAGAAGGCTGCTATGAAAACCGCTACAACGTCTGTTAGTCTGCGTGAAGGCTCTACAGTCTCCCCACCACATCTGGATGAAGAGGGAAGCCTGCGCGAATGCTCTCGGACACAACGATTTTCCCCATCTGAAGTAGACACCCCAGAGAGTGCTGCTAAGAAGTCTACACGCAGGAAGGAATCAAGGCGTTCCCCCGAACCCTACAGACATCGCAGATATGAATCGTTATCTCCATCGGACTCGTGACGCCCATCAAGAGCCTGTGCAAAGGCACTCCTATAGAGGGGAATCTAGGTCCAGGAATCCACCTTCGCGAAGTTCTAGAGAATTATCTCAAACCTCCAGGAAGGATTCAAGATCACATCGGGATCGATCGCCTGCGCGAAGCTCATCTTATAGATCATCCTATAGAGACTCAAGTCGTCATGCATCCTTAAAGCGAGAGATGTCTAAATCAGAGGATGAAGGTGAAGGCGTCTTCTCCGATACAAAAGTTAACTCCTGGATCGCCAGTGGCTTGGACTTATCATCACCTTCTAAGGACACAGATGAGGCGTTTACCTACAAGCTGTCCAAAGATGATTTCGACAAACTCATCTTTCCACCGACCAACCCAATCTCTCAAGTACCAGACAACCTCTATGCAGCTTTTGATAAGGCCACCAAGTCGCAGAGTGAGCACATACCGACATTCAACGCCAGGAAATCCCCTCTACATAGGATGGAACCCTTCCTGATGGCTCCAGAGGTTGATGGTAACTTTAAGATTATCACCGATTCCCGTCAAAGAACTTACAAGATTGAGGATAAGTAGTTAGCGCAACTGGATACGACCACCAGACGTACTTTCTTCAGATTAGCCAGATCGAGGGCTATCAACAAAACACTAATCTCGAAGTTCAAGAATTCCTCGGCCGAAGAAGACCGGATTATATACTCCGCTCTACTTATGCAGAAGAGAGACCATCAATTTACCATCAACGCTACTCCAACAAATCTAAGTTTGCAGGAGTCCAGAGAGCCAGAGAAAAGAAGTATTCCAGTATGAAAGGAGGAAGAGGCTCCTTTCGTCGCCCAACCGGAGCTCCTAGAGGTAACCCCGGAAGAGGCCGAGAACCCAGGGTTGCAAGAGGAAGCAAGAACTGAAGGCCAGGGCCCCATTCCTCAAAGCGATCGTAGCGCTACGACAGTCATAAGTCTGTGTTAAAGTATTGGACTTACGATCATTTTAGCGGTACGATCGCTTTGAGGAACGGAAATCTGCACGATGCTATCGAGACCCTACTCGACAAAGAGGCAGTAAAAGAGATAGATCAAGATCTCATCACGCCCAGGTTCAACTCCCCAATATTCTCGGTACTGAAGAAAAATTCCAAGGAGAAATTTCGGCTCATCTACAACATGAGGAAGTTCAGCCGGGAGTATCTACGCAGACCAGCAAAATTCAAGATGATACATCTTCCTCAACTCCGACATCTCGTTCGTCCAGCAGACTACCTCGCCAGCATAGATCTGCAAGATGCGTACCTTCACATCCCGATACATCCAGACTCAAGGAAATACCTATGTTTCTTTTTCAACGGACAGCACTTCAAGTGGAAGGTTCTACCCCTGGTTGTTTACTCGAGTGACCAAGCCCATCATCACATATTTACATTGTCGAGGACTAAGCAATGCTTTCTACCTGGACGACGGGATTCAAGCTCATCAAGACTGCAACTAGATTTCACCATCAGGCTGCTCACTCAACTAGGATGGCTAGTGAATCTCCTCAGGTCGGAACTGGAGCCGAAACAAGATCTGCAATTCCTAGGAATTCGACTCATCACGCCAGTGAATTGCATAGTCGTCCCATAGGATCGTTGGGTCAAAATACAACAGATGATATCTCAAGCATTGCTCTCTCCGTTGACACTATGTGCTTGGCAAAGCATGCTCGGTCTACTCACCTCATGACTCGCAGAGGGAGATTACAGTTGCGCCCACTACAAGTATTTGTGAACGCCCGCCTAGACAGCCTAGATCCTTTAATACTACCGGACAGATTGAAACCATATCTCCTATGGTGGACTCGGAAGTCGAACGTTTGCGGAGGGATCTTTTTGTCAGAGCCTGTTTGCAACACTCATCTCTACGTGGATGCCTCCCTACAAGGATTGGGTGCGCACTTCAACAACGAAGTGGCAGCAGGGAAGTGGACGAGTCAGGATCAGAAATCACACATCAATCTTTTTGAGATGGAAGCAGTAATCAACGCTTTACAACATTGGTCCAAAGTACTAAAGAACGCATGACTCATGGTTCACACGGACAACTCCATAGTTGCGTTTTACATCAACAAACAGGGTCAACAAGATCAAAAAGTCTGCTACAACTCAGCTTTCCCCGGAACATCTACATGAAGGCATGCCACATTCCGGGAGCAAAGAATGTCATAGCAGACGCCCTATCTTGTCCACTACAACCATCCCTGACAGAATGGATGTTGCAAGCAGAAGCATTCCAGTTCATCAGACAGACTTTAGGATCCCCACTAATAGACCTGTTTGCAACAAAGTTCAACAAACAGCTACCAACGTTCATCTCACCGATTCCAGATCCTCAGGCATGGGCAACAGATGCTCTAAGCATCAAATGGCAAGGACTAAACACTTACGCGTTTCTGCCTCCTGCACTACTACCACAAGTACTACAGAAAATCAAGCAGACGACTACGTTGCAACTGATTTTGGTCGCGCCCTACTGGCCAGCGAGGGTATAGTTTCCCGTCTCGGAAGTCCAACCCTGAAACTACCAGAGTGGTCAAACCTACTCGTCCATCCACACACCAAGCAAGCTCACGGAAACCCGACACTGTTCCAGCTACACGCTTGGAGCGTATTAAAGCTTGCCTGAAGACTAGAGGGTACTCCACCAGTGCAGTGAAAGCAGTAACACTAGCTCTACGCAGATCAACTCGCAACTTGTATGACTCCAAGTGGCAGAGATTTGAACAATATGCAAAGAGGAAAGGCTTTACAGCAGTAAAAACAACACATCCTCAAGTGGCGGAATACTTATGTCATCTACGATAGATGAGACACTTAAAAGGTTCAACACTCTCAACGTACTTAGCTGCCCTCAGTACAGTTATCACCATGAAAACAGCTATCAAGCTGACCAAAGTACCAGAGATTCTGGCATTACTACGCTCGTTCAAGTTGGAAGACCAACAAAAGAAATTTAAGGCTCCTGCCTGGGATCTCAACATAGTTTTACAACATCTCACCAATGATGTCTACGAGCCTCTAGAAGGGACATCCTTTGAACTACTAACTCTAGCAACAGCTGCAAGGATGTCAGAAATACATGCTCAAGACTTTGAACGAACAGGATTTGAATCAAGACATTGTGACATCGTACATATAGGACTGAGATGGGATTTTATCGCCAAGAACCAACTGCCCAGCCAGCCTGACAGTTCCACATCCCAGCACTATCTACAGTCCTTGGGCCACAGGATACGCAGGATCTATCCTTATGCCCAGTCAGAGCACTTAAAGTCTACTTACAAAGAACTAAAACAAGGAGATGAAAATTCAAGCGCCTATTCATTCCCTTATCCACTGAGACACCCACGGAAGTCTCTAGGACAACGATATCGATCTGGATGAGAGCTGTTATACTAAGGGCCTATAAAGCAGCAGGACTTCAGCCTCCACGAGCCTCCAATCCACATGAAGTCAGAGCCCTGGTGTCAACACTTGCTCTGCATGGAAACTGCTCGATTACAATTATAATGGAGGGCTGCTTTTGGAGATCGAACACAGTGTTTGCCAACCTCTACCTCAGAAACATTGCCACTGAAGACGTCTCAGGCATTCACCAGTTTGGGCCACTTGTTGTAGCACAACAACTAAAGGTTCCACAAAGGCGCTGAAAAAATCTCACCCTTTTTATCACGTGACTTGTGAAAACTAACGCTCTGGAGAGCAAATGGTTAAAGTCCATGCACACGTCTAGGACAGACTAGCATGAGTGATAGATCCTGTACTTGTATAGGACATACTCGTAAATGAAGAAGGGTCGTATCTCCACTTGATGCGTGCGTGAAGAGATGGAGTTTCAATAGATACCTAATGGACTATTAGTATATCTAAAATCTACACGAAAATGTCAGGAGAAGTTTTCGGAAGAAATCTGACAAGTTGTGGTCCCCCCAGACTCATCAGAGAGAAGTTGAAAGAATCTTCAACAGTGCCGTCATAAGTTCCCAAGGGGTGTAATACATGACGTAAATCTACAACCAGGGAATCCAGAACGTGGCTTGACCCACAACCGTTTCCGACGGATTCTGCAAGCATAATTAGCATGAGTCAGGATAAGGAAAAATATGTAATTTTCTGACTAAAATTGATATTTTATACTTATCCTGACTCATAAAGTTAGCCCTCTCAACCTCCCCTCTTATGGCACTCTGGATTTCCCTGTAAATCCGGGTGTTGGGCTTACATACGGAGAGAGTGACAAGTATGGCCGATCATGTGACCATTTGGGCGCCAAAGGGAGGAAAGGGACGCTACTCCTGGGTGAGTGATTTTACGTCCGCTTTTTTAAAGGGAACTTCAAGGGATTTCAAGTGTTCCACTATCATTCGCAAGAGACAAGCATAATTAGCATGAGTCAGGATAAGTATAAAATATCAATTTTAGGCAGAAAATTACATTATTCAGAATTTTTCATTTAGGGAAAGAAGTGAATAAATGTTTTTGTGTTTTTTCGTTTGTTTGTGATAATTATTATCATCACTCTGATGTGATATTGTTGAGGTGTCAAATTACCTGAGATATATTTTTTGCAAATAAGTGTGAGTGAGTTTTACGTGTGTGGTTTTACACAGCTTTTAGCAATATTTCACCAATATCACGTCCAGGAACACAAGAAATGGGCTTCACACATTGTACCCATGTGGGGAATCGAACCCAGGTCTTCAGTATGACTAGCAAGCACTTTAACCACAAGACCACCCCCCACATTACTTGTGATGTTATATAAGTGTAGTTGTTTCTCATTGCACAGGTGACCTGACATCTGAAAACAGCTATGCCTACATGCAGCTGCTACAGTACTTACTGCCACAGCTTCCCAAGCCGAAAAATATTGACGTAGATGATGACTCTGAGGAGGAAGACATGGCAGTAGACGAGGTAGGGTTGTCGGTCAGACTCTTGGTTTACGCTCAGTTTGAGATGAAAGTTTGTTAAGAAATTCCTTTTACTTTACTTTTCTCCTAATTTGTTTGTTGATTTCAGGACTATGGGTTTGCCAGTCTGTCTGATCTTCGCGAGGAGTGTATCCGATTGCTAGACTCTCCAGGGCACCTTCACTGTATGTTCAACTGTCTTCAGCGGAATGCCGACAGCCAGCTGCTGGAGGCTGTGTCTGTCATCTGCCACACACTGCTGTCCCAGCAGAGGCTGTCTGTACACAGGCTTAGGTATGGCAAATAACATCACAGATTATCTCCCCTTGTCCAATAGGTTTATGTCATTCAAGGCAATCACACATGTTTTGTTTAGATCGGAGAGCTGTTATTTCTTCTTTGACATCTTAAGATCTTCAGTTACTTTCACCTACAGTGTTTAGGGATGTAACTCACTACATATGCTCATACTAAATTTATAAATTATGTGAAGCATTTCCTTTAATCAAATGGGCTCAATATGGATTATCTCCCCTTGATCATTGACATGCCATTTATGTCGTTATGTATGACAACAAGTGGCCTTTTTTCACCTTTTCTCTCCTTTGACATATGAATAATAACATTTCAGAGTATCTCGCTCAATTACCTTTCTATGACTATTTTTGGAAATTGCATCGTACCAGAAACCATTATATCATCTCTGATCCTACGCTGTTTTCTGAATCCCCAAGACACATACCAAATCTTCTATAAAGACCAAGAAATTCATATTTAAGCTTATGTCAGTCAGCGTTTTGTTTAGTGATGTGGTGATTTTTCACTGTTCACTGCTATTGTCTTGTAGGTTACTGTACAGTTTGGCATTCAACACTAAAGTGATACGTAATCTCTGGTACACATGTGCCTCAGTATCCACACCAACTGTCACCGGGTGAGTACACATGGACACTCTTCATTCTGTCATGTGCCAGTTTGATTGTAAGTACATGCATAGCTGTGTATTTTATCTTTGTAAACGCTATAGTGCATGTGGGGAACTTTTCTCTATCCACTTGCAGTGTGTCAAAGTGTTATGGATTATAAAATTATAAAAATCACATCATAAGATTTACAAACAAACATCATAACTTCAAAATTAATGAAGCATTTATATGTATGAACCTGTATCAAATCTGTGTTGGTTATCAAAATCATTTTTTTGTTGTAGGTCAAGCACATCCTTGATTCTGATGTTAGCTCGAGGTTTGCCGATGTTGAAGACGGATGTGAACCGTATTGTGCCACTCCTGTCTGTGTTTTGCTCCATGTTCAGTCACTCTCTCCTCACCTTACACGATGCTGACTTCTATGGTGATAATGAAGGTAATGTATTTTTTGATACTGCTATTATATCTGACAAGGGTCTATGAGGAATGGCTGGTCATGGGTTCTAACTACCTATGTTCATATTCTTCAAAGTGTTTAATACCCATGAAGATCTGGATTAGAATTGATCTTCAGTGCTTGTCATAAGAGGCAACTAATGGGATCGGGTGGTCAGGCTTGCTGACTTGGTTGACACATGTCATTGTACCCCAACTGCGTAGATCGATGGTCATGCTGTTGATAACTGGAGTGTCAGGTCCACACTCGATTATTTACAGACCACCGCCATATAGCTGGAATATTGCTGAGTGCAGTGTAAAACTAAATTCACTCACTCAAAGTGGTAAATATCTTCAGCCTGTGTCACGATTGGATTTCTTCCCATGTATATCTTAGATAAAGTGATATTGAAGATGCTGTTACAAGGGACAGTAATCCCATGAGTCAATCACTCATTCCGTTGTTTATCAACTCTAGCATATCTCAATGTCAGCCTCAATAATACAAAAACACCATCATGAAAGTTTTTATAGTCTAGTGAACAAGAATTCAAAACATATGTTCTTTTAGTTACAATTTAATAGTTTCCTGGTTTTTCATGTTGCACAATTAGCAAGGGGGCAATCATGGCCCAGTGGGTAATGTGCAGCAATTTGCTGTGCAGAGAGTTATGTCCCTTTAGCATGCCAGAAACCTGTGATTGTGGGTTCAAAAGCTGCGTCAATCAATATGAACTATGTTTCCAGGTTAGTCAGCATCTGTGCTCATTGGTTTCACCCAAATGGTAAAGTCTGGAACCTGCATCACTCCAGCTTTCCTTCTGCATCAAGTTGACATGCGATGATATGACTGGAATACTGTTAAAAGTGGCATTAAACCCAACTCAGTCTGTCACCTAGTCATGATGCAGGTATTGTTTTCCTGTTTGTTGACGAGTGAAATGGTTCATGATATTTCCTCCCCAGGGCAAAGTACAAGCATGCCATTCAAAATAGAGGAGTTGGTTCCGATGAGTCGAGCGCTGAGAGACGCCTGTCTTGGCATCATAGAACTGGCACACCCCGATGCCAAGCGAGCTGTGAATGATGATTATCGAATAGCATTACAGAAGACAGGAATCAGGAACAGGGAAATGGTGGGGGAGGAGGAGGAAGAGGAGACACGCCAGTGGGCATACCTGTTTAAGGTGCCAATAAATATTGTCTCACCCATAGCCATTAACAGGATAAGTTAAATTGTTAATTTATATACCATGATACATCCCTTCTGTGGTTCAGACTTTGCTGTTACTAGTATCAGACTCTGTGATTCAAGTCATCATTGGGCCCACATCAGTTTCAGCATTAGTAGTAAGAATGTCATTTGAGATATTATAATCTTTATGAATGAATTTAGAGGATTAACTCTATGCTGTTGCAGGTTATTTCCAATTTAGTCCGACAGTTACATACCAGGAATTCCAGGAGGCCATACTGTTCATATGGTCATTGGTTGGCAGACCACATACAGATTAATGCAGATAAGGTAAAACTGGCAGAATGATAAACAACTGATATCAGTAATTCAGTAAATTTATAGACTAAATAATAAAATGATTATGATACTGAATTTCTACATAAAATCATGTACCGGTATCTGTTTCTTGTATACATTCATATAAATGAATGTAATTGAGTCAGTATTGTCCAGAGTTTTAAATGAAATTTGAACTGCAGTAATGATTGTTTGGTTTCTACGACTTGAAGTAAGAAATGCACAAATATCTATTCTGTCTCTAGCCCTCACAGATTTATCGGGCCCAGAATGCTGTGTTTGTGAGGAGGCCATTTGGTGTTCTCAGGACTCTTACAAAGACTAACTTCGGTAAGTTGTTTAGAAAGCCAATAGACAGCAGAAGACATTTAAAACATGTTGGGAAAACTAATTTAGGCTTAAGCAACGTTGACTATATGTAACAAAGAGTACCTATGGGTTTTTTTTCAAAGTACATCATTAGAAATTTGTTATTTTATTTCCCACTTTTATTACTTGCAGAAGATGATGGACCACCATTGGCCAACCGGGATGTGAGGAATCTAGTCATTCTTACCGAGCTCCCATTTGTTGTTTCCTTTTTCGACAGGGTTAAAGTGAGTACTTGTCACATGTCTATTAAATTCAAGTTATGCAGCTTACTGTGAATTCTGTTGGCATTTAGTATATGTTGGTCAGTTCAGGCATGTTGTGGTGACAGATATCTTTCAGGGTGATGAAGACAAATGAAGAGTATTTTAAATTTACATTCTCAAGATATGTTTTAGAAAATGTCCATCTTTAATTACTGGTAATATATGTATAATGATAACACTGTATAATGACACCATGTTATTTACCTGGTCCAAAACTGTGTGAGTTGATTTGCAAAAGTAGCATTGGTGAAAATTTAACTTACACAAGTTCTAGATCGTTCTATGATTTCATATTTTTCATAAATTTGAGGTATTTTAACATTGCAATTGCATCAATTCCCATCTATTTCTTTTTTCATTTGACTTTGTCCATGAGGAATTGATATTTATTACCAGTATCTAGAACCAGCTTCCACAGGAGATATGTCTTTCGAGCTCCAATTAAATTATTTTACATTATCATCTTCCATGACGTCAAATTCAAATGACATTAATCTGCCACTGAAACTGGTTAACTGTACTTTGTACACTCAAAACACTGGTTATTACTGTTAACAAACAGAATAATTTCAAAGAATGATTTTTGAATGATGATTAATATAATCTGAACCTCATGTCTTCCACCCTCACATATATAAACACTGATCAAGACATACCGATCAACGTAAAAATATCTCTGTCTATTTATTACATTTATCAGCCTGTCGTGATATGTTTGATGATGGAGGACGTTCAGGTGAGATTCTGTGTGTATTGTACATGTATAACATCTGTACCTGCTGCTGCCTTCACAGATCCTGCAGCGCTTGATAAATGCTGACAAGGAGGAATCTCAGGGTGATATGTCCAACTTCATGATGGGTCCGTCAATCAATGTCATGATCAGGAGAAACTACATCTATGAAGATGCATTTGAAAAACTTTCTCCTGAAAATGGTAAGCGATCTAATGATCATATTTCATAGAGATGAACTTTTATTAACCATCAGTTATATCAGACAGGTAATATAAGACGTATGTCTGTATGTTCTTAGATAGTATATATAGCATGATCTACTCCTTGAGGTCAACATTATTTGTATGTGTTAACAAGCAAGTGTCTGTTTAGTCAGTGTTTATCATGTCATTATTTCTAATTCCATCAAGAGCCCAACATGAAGCTGAAGATGAGGATACAGCTCATAAACGCAGCAGGTCTGGATGAGGCTGGCATCGATGGTGGTGGGATCTTTCGAGAATTCCTATCTGAACTTCTCAAGACTGGTTTTGACCCTAACAGGGGTTTCTTCAAGTATACAGTTGACAGACTGCTGTACCCTAACCCTCAGGCTCAGATGCTTGTTGAGGACTACACCAAGCATTACTACTTTCTTGGTCGCATGCTCGGCAAGGTAGGACAACTGCTGTGATCAGGTGGCTGAAAGTGGTTGCAGAAGTAGCTAGTTTCTGTTGATGTGAGACTGTCCTGACTGCTGCTTGCATGCTACTTTCATCATACACTACTCAACAGAAGTTAAGGAACACCCAAATTCTCCATATGATTATGGTCCATATTATATATGAAAGATCAGGTTTTTCTTTACTTCTTTTGATTAGTATATGTTGATTACATCGATAATTATTCATGTCATGAAAGGCTGATTTCCTAGGCGAGACTTGATCAATTTGGCCAGACCTTTGACACAGCTGGAATGCTGCTGAAAGCATTGTAAAACAACTTTCTTTCCACATGATCTGTTTCCTACCTGTCTTCTACAGCACTGTAATGTGCAGAGTTGTGTCCCTTAGTAAACATGCTCTTATGTTTGTCAGCAAATTAAATCTCCATTATCTCAATGATCCAGGCAAAATCTGTGTCATAACTTTGATCAAATACCTGCAATCTTGAAATACAGATAACTCAGCCTATGATTGAGTCTCAGGAACTCCAGCATCCAGTGAGTTTCACTGCTCTTGGTATGGATATCAGCAGTTTTTTATTCTTATTTCCCATAATGCATTTGTTATTCCTGTTGCTTATTTGTGTGTCTTCTCCTTGTCAGGCAATCTATGAAAACATGCTGGTGGAGCTTCCCTTTGCCAGCTTCTTTCTGGCAAAGATGTTGAGTCGACATAGTGCCAATCTTGACATCCACCATCTGCAGTCAATGGATCCTGTCATGTACAAGTAAGTTGTTCAGGAGTATCAGCAATTATTTAGGCCTTAGATAAGTTTTTGTTTGGTTTATTAGTCATCTGACCAAATTCTGGTCTTAATTGTGACTTTAATAAAATAAATATAAGATCAATAAACAATTTACTTTTTTTCATGATTTGTAGGAACCTTTTATTCTTGAAGACATATGATGGGGATGTGTCAGATCTGGGTCTCGACTTCACAGTAGTTAACAGCGAATTCGGAGAGACTGTGGTAAGTTTGTACTAAAGTGACAAGCATGTCATAGTGCCAGTTACAAATGTTGGTAGTAAGTTTACAAGCCGAAACAATCTGCCAGAATACCAAAAACAACAACAGATTTCCAGAAGAATATTCAGCATCTGCTTTGTATTCGTTCTGACACTTGAAACTTTATCAACTCTACTATTTAAATCAATTTCTTTTGCTCAATTTTTAGAATACTGTATTTCTGTGCATATTTGTGTCAATATGTGTACCCTGCCAATACTGCAGTTATGTCTGAAGTATACCAGGAGAGCATATACTTGACATATTTTAAACTTTATTGTTTTTAATTTTCTCATTATCAAATTTATTAATGAAATAGTTTGCATTGATATTATTGTCAGATTCCTCTTATTGTTCTGCTTATTCATATTGTCAGACAAGTTTGAAGTTGTGTGTCAGTGAAATTTTCATCTCTTCTCAGTTAGAAGAGTTGAAGCCTGGTGGGAAGAACATTGCTGTGACAGCCAACAACCGGATCGAGTATATACACCTCATGGCTGACTACAAGATCAATAAACAGGTACAGGAAATGGGATCTATCAAAACCATGTTCTGTGAAACCCTTCATGCAGATGAAAGTACAAAATCACCTTTTGACATATCTTGTCATGTTGAAATACACGAAAATTAATCCTAGCAGAACCACAATGTCTACTTTTGTAGATGTTAGACATTTGCTAGGGGCAGACCAGTAAACATTTGTGTTTAGCAAACCATGCTTGTTTTAAGAGGTGACTAAACAGATTGGGTGGTCGGACTCTCTTACTTTGTTGACAAATGTCATTGTATCCCATCTGCGTTGATAATGCACTTAATGTCAGTGACTGGATTGTCTGGTCGTGACACAATTATATATAGACCTTCAATTATGTGGCTGTAATATTACTGAGTGCAGCATCAAACAACAAACACATTTGGAGCAGATACATTGGAGATATTGTACTCACTCAGGTAAGTATTGCCCCAAAGGATAATAATATAACTTTGAAAGTTTCAGTAATCCTTTTTCTTGTCTGCAGATCCGCACCCACTGTACAGCATTTCGACAAGGGATGGCTGATGTCATCTCTATTGAATGGCTTCAGATGTTTGATCCCACAGAGCTTCAGGTTCTGATCTCAGGTGCAACCGTCCCCATAGACACTGATGACCTTCGTCGTCACACAAACTACTCAGGTAGGATTCGTTGTAGTGAATTATACTTGGATTCTTTTGGGATTCCATCTTGTTATACAGAATAGACATCTAATACCCTTCCTCCTCCTCTTCTGTAGTCTCAAAATGCCACAAATGTCAGTGTTACATAGACTGGGGCTTGTGATGTCAATCACTAGATTGTCTGGTCTAGATTCAATTTTCTTTCAGCCTGCTGTCATATTGTTGGAATATTACCAAGTAAATCGTTAAACAGACAGACAATACCTTAGCTCAATTGAAGTGTAACAATTCAGCTAATGTTTGACAAGGAGGCAATGCAAGTATCAATGCAGAACAATCCCTTACGTATAAGATGGAAGATGAAGATAAATTGAGAAATGGTATATGGTGGTTGTACAACGGGTCTCTAGCCCATGTAATATTTATTGGCTGAAATCTTCTAAATAATGTTCATTAAGGCAACTGTCTTTATCATTCAGAACAATAATAACTTATTCACATTTTAAGTATCTGGTTTCTTGTATCACACTCCGTATTGTTTACTATGGCAATAGGTATCATGTTGAAACGAAGCATATCATAATTTACAGTCCAACTGAAGGTTAGGTCAGTGGCCAAAGTGATATCTCTGTAATAAGATCATTTATGGGGAACTTTTAAATTGCATACCAGTACACATATATTATGTAGTTTGTGTTTAGGTGTTAATGTATTCTGAACTGTAACCAGTATGTAATGGATACCACAGAGAGTGAAAGGTGTGTTCAGGTATTGTACGTGTGTTCCAGGTGGTTACACTGAAGACCACAATGTCATCAAGATGTTCTGGAATGCTGTGGCAACGTTCACAGATCAGCAGAAACGACAACTCCTGAAGTTTGTCACCAGCTGCTCTAGGCCTCCACTGCTGGGTTTCAAGGTAGGCAGGTTGTTGAGGCAATGTCAAGCAGCAGACATGTGGTTGTTCTTACTTAAATGACAAGACTGGAGTTTTCATAACTGAGTTTTGAATTGCTGTCTAATCATGCTAATATCATGAATATCCAATGCTGTCATTAAAAGGTTCTCAAATGTTGGTGTACCAGTCTTCAAAGGTCTTTCTGTGTAACAAAATCAGAAATTTAATCATAATATTAAATGAACACATCTTTAATCATACAGCCTTTGCGCTAAACTTGGTATACCTAATATTCATTAGAAATATTCATAAAGATTCACGGGGCAGTGGGGTAGCCTATTGGTTAAAGCGTTCGTTCATCACGCCGAAGACCCGGGTTCAAATCCCCACATGGGTACATTGTGTGAAGCTCATTTCTGGTGTCCCCTGCCGTGATATTGCTGGAATATTGCTAAAAGCGGCATAAAACCAAACTCACTCACTCACTTAAAGATTCACATACATCAAGTTATGATCCATTCATGGTCAGATCTGTGTCATGTATTGTAGGACTTGTACCCAGCCTTCTGCATTCACAATGCTGGAAAAGATCCTGAACGACTTCCAACAGCAAGCACCTGCATGAACCTGCTCAAACTGCCAGAAGTGGACGATGAGGTGATGCTTAGGACAAAGCTACTCTACGCTGTCGAGTCCGACTCAGGATTTGAACTGAGCTAGTAATTGGTCCACAGAATCATATCATAATATGAACATACAAACTATGAGAACAGTCCCTGGATGATGTGATTATAACAAACTTGCTTACACACAGGATGGATTGCAGCTGCTCTTAAGAGACTTTGTGATACACTGTACATATTTAAGGCCCTTGGATGTGTAGGTTGTGTCTGAGATAAAGATTCTTATGCGGACATGTTATTCTGGTGCTTTGAGCATAGTCTTTTCAACTCGGACATATCACAAAGTAGGGCCAAATTTCAGTACGCAATTACACAGGTTTCATTGTGTGTATGTTATATATGTATGCTGTAGACTATATTTCACGTCTCCCATCATCCCATCAATGTCTCCAGTTGACAACCTGATTGTAATACTTGTTCCTCATTATCTACCCATCAAAGCTAAGACCCTGAAACTAGCTGGACTGGTTTGGGTCTGTGACTGCTGGATGTGGTTTGATCTTGTTTCAGCTTGTTAAATGACTGCTGCATTCATCTCCCTGTGTCATTAACCAAGGCTGAAGTTGTTTGCATGTCATAGGCTAGTACAGCATTATACGTGAATGTTTGTTTTAGCAAAATTACATGATCAAAATATGATTATGAATCAAAATCATTTGAATGGCACAAATACTGGAACTTTTGGGAGAAAACAGACTGAATTTCTTCATATATAAATAAGTTTTATATTTTGTTTATTCCACTGTTTTTACAATGTGATAATTTCTTATTTTCAAATCTCATTTGAACCACTGTTTGAAATGAATAGTACTCTAAAAGTATTTGGTTAATTTTCACCTACGAATTGCCAGTGCTTCAGCATGATTACACGATTGTCAGAGTAAAAAATCTTTACAAAAATACGAATCAGTTTAATGTCAGATTCCGAGTAATATTGGACAAAAGCCATGATTCAGAGACTCGTCCAATCATTTTCAAAAAGAAGATTTAGTAGTGAAACCAGTTCAGTACTGTTGGTTATGATCTGCATGCCATGGACAAATATGATCTTTTGAAGGGTACAGTGTGTGAATATTTGATAATTTGTATTTATACATGTTGAAAATAACTGGTAAATAGTAATGTTTGTTATTTTGACATATTGTCTATTTATAAAGTTCACATAATCAAATTGTTTTGTAATAAAGTCACATATGAGCATATATCTGAATGAAGCTTGTTTATAGTAAACAAGTTAGAGCTGTATATTTGTAATATTTGCATATAAATAGCACAAACCAAATGATTCTTCTAACTGTATATAGAATATTTAGACCACATATTTATTTTTGGTTGGTTTACGAACCTGACCTGTGAAATCCCCCAGAAATTGGAAAAGACTGACTTTCAACCAAATCATTGTTTGGCCATTTCATTTTTAGTACTGGTTGGAATGAAGAAACACAAGGGTTTATCACCTCTGTTCATAAGAATGGCTTATTTAATAATAGGTCTCAAAACCTGTATTCTCACAAAACAAAACCTGTCATTGTACTTCAATACAGGGCCAAGTTAAAACTGGTTTGTTTCTTATGCATTAGTAGCAATACTAATTTTGAAGTTTTTTTCTAACCATTTACAGTGAATATGCGGCCAAAACTGTTGTAAAGCAGCTAAATAGAAATAAGGCCTTTCAATGCTTCAGGTAAAATATTAGGTCTTGAAATGTTTGATATCACTTGACCACTTATTTCCATTGTCAACATTTACACCTCATTATCAGTCGTGCTTCTCCTTGAACATAAATGTGATGTGTGAATTTGTTTATGTTTACTTTGATTACTTACAAACAAGTTCATGAACTGTCTTATGACAAAAACTGCTTTTTTGTGTACTCATTGAAGTGCTGTGGTTTTGGTAAGGAATGTTAAAACTGTTTAATCACATTCCGTGTTGCTAGAGGGGCTCTTGAACCAGGGTGGCGATAGGGTAGCGTAGTGGTTAAAGCATCCGCTCATCACACCGAAGGCCCGGGTTTGATTGCCCACATGGGTACAATGCCTGAAGCCCATTTCTGGTGTCCCCCGCTGTGATATTGCTAGAATATTGCTAAAAGTGGCGTAAAGCCCAACTCACTTACTCTTTAACATGGCTTCACGCTTACTTCCAGTCTAGGTTTAAATACCATATTAAGTGCACTGTCTGAGAGGGACCTGGTTAGACTTTGTACCCAGCTCCCATATTGGGGGTGGCCTCATACAGCTTGGCACCCTGAAGTGGATCACAGCACGCCTTGATAGCTATTCAGCATCAGACATTGTTCATAATATCAATCACATGTTTGTCTCCCCCTGGGCCTACAGCTTAGGTCCCCAGTAACCAATGCTGGTTGTAAGAGGCAGGTCAATGATTCTAGAGGTCAGGCTCAGTGTCTTGGTTGATGTGGCATGTCATCTTACTCTGACAGTGTGGATCGTTTCCCAGTCTGGTCAAGATCAAGTACTATGATGCCACCATCACATGGCTCCTGACTATGGCACAAAATGTCAAATATTTTAACAAAATGGAGTGCACTAATTGACAACAGCATGATTGTGTCAATGTAATCATTCTGTAAGAAAGTTCACTTGATAATACCTTGCACATAAGCACTCATGCCAGAACGATGGTGTTGATTGGCAAAGCTAATGAAAGATGACAGACTAACCTGTTTGTCTTCATGATAATTGTACACGTTTCATTACCGCAGAGTCCTTCGATTGTCTGCATCAATACATTACTGAGTTTGCAATCCCTAACGTTCCTGTAGACATATAAATGGTTGGGGTGAAGCACCACTGATGCTCAACTGTGCATGTTTGTTATTGATGACTGTCTACACTTGTTAATTAACACCGTATCATTATGGGGCTGTTCCTCCATTTATATGGCTGCATAAATGTTTAATGCAGTATTGAGTTCTCGCTCTGATAAAGTAATAATTTGTTATCACATTTTCAGATTACAGCTGTTGGCTTGTGCCCCTTTCTTCTGCTCCTCTTTCCTTTATGGGGTAGTCTAGGCTTTAGGTTTTAACAAGGTTAAGTGGCTTAGATAGTAATGATATAGGGTAGAAAGACACAGAGCCAGGCAGTTTAGCTTGGATCAGTGAAGGCATAGTGTCTGGACAGGTTCAGTGTGACAGAAATGTGAGTCCTCACTCGATAGCAACATGTTCACGAGTTCATTTATCACAAAGTTCATTTGTGATACGGTTTCACCATATTCTTCTCACATTGAAACTAACCACAATGACAGGACTAAAATAGATTTAAGAACAGTGTTAACTTTAATACCCTCTCATCAAGGTGACATTTCTTCATTGTTTGTGTCATGTGCTGTAACTTGTATTGCAGAGTTGTGTCCCTTGGGTAAAACACTCAGTTGTTGTGTCAGCACCAGCCCTGCTCATGTATATTGTATTTTTGCAGTTTGTTGCACTTTGTCATCTTTCTTATCAAATCTAGCAACAAGAATGTTGGTTAAATCTTGTGAAAGGTCCCTTGACCCCTTGTGTGTATGTGAAGAACACAGTTCCATAGTGGCCAAAGCATAAGATCAGTAATGCGTGATGATACACACTATCTATATTGTTCACGTGTAAACCTTGCAAAGCCATGTCACCAATTACCTCATTGCAATCTTCTGTATTATGTTTACAAAGTAGTTAAGATACAGTTTCCCCCTTATTTAACATCTGTTACTAGCCAATTGTTCCCATATTGAAATATTAAATATCGATTATTGATTGTAGATTTACTTTGAGTAAGTGACTATCACCATACATTCCATCAGTTAAAACAATGTTATGATACATTTCTTCATGATACATTCACTTTAGTAGAGTGAATAGCCATGATAACATTTATAATTCACAGGGCACTCTTTCCAAATGGAGGAATCATGAACTGTGTTAAGTGTTGTTTTTATAAAAACAATTATTAAATATACTGTATGTATATGTAACTAGCACCTAATGGAAGATTGACAGTCTCTTTATATCTAAGCAGACATTGTAGCCCAATGATAGCTATTAACTGGAGCTATAGATATTAATGTGGAATATTTAAAAACTCCATGGTATTAGGATACCTTTGTGAGTGAGTGAGTTTAGTTTTATGCCGCACTCAGCAATATTCAAGCTATATGGCGGCGGTC
>VKKT01001575.1:151124-162434 GCA_008038995.1 Haliotis laevigata | reverse complement strand
GATCTTTATATGTCTTATGAATGTCAGCGGGGGCATCCGTGTCCCTGGACACAATTTTTTCTTGTTTACTCTAATAAAGGTGAAATTCATACGAGTGTGTTGGACATTGAGATAGTTGAGGAGGGCATTGGGGTCATCAGGGTTGAGAATAAATGCCCAACGCCCTCGTGTGTATGTGATCTCCATATACCCGCAGGATGCTTATCTGCATGTTCTAATCCATGCAGCGGCTCAGAGATACTTGCAAATGTCAGCTATGTTCGCAAGTTCATTGAAACTACTTGAGTAGTATTATAATGATGGTTCTATACAGGGTACCCTGTGGGTTTATGTTGGTTTAATTCCGCTCCCAGCATCCAGTGTCCCCCGAGCGTGAGACATTGTTCGATGTTCCCCCCTTATTGACTACACGACTATCTAGGCCTCAACATGCCGAGCGGAGTTTCTTTTATAGGAGGTCTTAGAAACTCCTAACGAGTCGAGGTCTAGACTGACTGTTGGTGTCCTTACGCGTAAGTCATGATGCGATCGATCGTTTCGTGTCCATGGGGGACAGCGATGTCTTGTCAAGGATGATCCCGTAGATTTTGTGTTTGTCGCTTCTCAACACATTCATTTGGTGTTGGAACGTTTTATTCTTGAAGAGAGCCTGTTTGAAGAGGGTGTGCTTGATGTGTGGTTTCACCACGTATTTTTTCACACCCTTAGCCTTTCGGATTTCGGCGGCGGCTTTCTTGATGGAATACATCTTGGGTCTTAACCTTTAATCTAGCCGATGACCTTTTTATTTGTTTGGTTGTGTAGGGCTTGGTATGGGGGGTAATCACTTGTATCGTACAGGTGCATGTGTTTAGCCATGTCTTTGTACATATCCTTGGTACAAATTTCCATCAGCAGGAAATCTGTGTCCGCGTACAATACTTCGCACCTGTCACTGTATTGCTTTTTTAACTCGTTGTAGTAGAAATCGTACATCAAGTGTTTGGATAAGTTGAGAATGCTCATCCCCACGTGGACGGGTCGGTTCAGTTTGATATGGCTTTTAGTCATGTGTAGCGCTGCCAAGTCGTTATCGAATATATTACTTCGATTGAATGCCGGGCTGGCTATGAGTTTTTCCTCTTCGTGTGATTGCACTAGTTTCACATTCACCCTTTTTCTCAAGTTTTGCATGGTTTTGCCGAATGCCGAGTTATTCATTAACTTACACAGGGTTTTTTCAAAGTCGCTCCTGGCCTTTTTTCTCAGATCTGTGTTCAACCAGATGTAAGGTTCCATCCAGGGACTTTGATCGAATTGCAAGACCCGATGTTTTTTTGTTCAGCTTCATGCCCAGCGATAAGTATAGTTGCAGATTCCGATAGTGCACGACATATTTTTTCTTCATTAAGAGTGGTACGATTTTTTCCACCTGAGCCAGTGTATTATCTCCCAACAATTCTCACTGATATTCGGACATCCAGTCTCGATTCACCATTAATCATTTGGGAGCCAGCGGATAACTGTTGTGCGATTCGTGCAGTTCCATGGGGTACTCCAAATCCACTTCGAGGATGTAGGTTTTGTTTGAATCCGGTGCTATGCTCATCGTCAAACCATTCCAATCCCCAGGTGGGTAGATACTGACTCATAGCCCAGCCATACAGGTTGTAAGCGTCACGATAGAGGATGTGGTTGGAGGGTTTACTCGAGTCCTAGCCTTCCACGTATGGGTTGTTTGTTTTCGCATAGCGTTTGGAGACCATGGAAATCCCACCACACATTCCTTTCTCGATGATCAGGTGCATGTCGTAATCGGTGAACAATTCTAGTTTGACACCCGTTTTCTTAAGCAGAGCATCCCACGAGAGACCGGGGCTGGTGTAGTACCACGCGGGGTCGAATTGATATTGTTTCAAACACGTGTTTCTGAAAGTCTCGAACATGTCGGCCAGCAGGAGCATGTCTGTTTTCAAGTAGAGATCGATAATCGCCTAAATGTTGACAGCCTAGTTTCTCCCACACATTCTGAGCGTGGTCACAATCGTTCTTGGAGATGGTTGAGTTGGTTAAGTTGCTGTAAAAGCAGTCGATGGGCGGTAAGCGCGTCTCCTCAAACTTAAACCAATCGTCCATGTACTCGTACGGGGTACACACCCTTTTTTAACAACAGATGTCGAGTCGCTGCATCGGTGTATCGATGGGTGATGCAAAAGGTATCGTTGGCCTTGACCAAACTGTCGAGCGATGACAGGAGAAACTGAGCGCTGTCTATGAATCTCAGACCTTTGAGCGAGAAGGAAATGTATTTTTCGATGTTGTTTGGGATGCACGTTAACTTGCCCTCAATCTTCGAGATGGCCTGCATGATCAGGTGGTCATCGTAACCTCTCAAATTGTGGAACCCCATGGGATGGGGATGGCTTTGGGATCGATTCTAGGCTTTAAGTTACACGCGTTATGGGCGGCACCTCGGTAGCGACCGGTGATGTGATATATGGTCTCTCACAGTATCGTCTTTAAGGGGTCCCCGACATACATGACAATATCTAGCTCATCGATGAGCTCGCTCATCCTCCGGTGTCATATCCATGGGGCAGGGTCCGACAAAGCTTCCCTGATTTTTCTCTCTTCGCGTTGGAAGAACATGAGAAATGTTTCAGCTGCGTTGGGACCTCGGTAGTCCATGGGAGCGTTCGTTTGGCTTTGCAGGCTTTGTGTTCTTCCGTTTTGTACGTGAAACTGTGTTCGGTCGTGATGTGTTCGACCTGTTAGATGAGGGCTTCGAAGTCAGCATAGATGACGGTCATTTTATGTTTATGGTTGATGAATTTTCAGATGTTTTTCTCTTCTTCAGGCATGTCAATTCGAACAGCGGTCTCTCCAACGCCTCGGCAATCCTACCGGTGTGATTCCAGCGGGTTGGCTCGCATGAAGCCATGCAGGCACCGTTTGCAGAAATGTTTCTTTCTGGCGTGGTTCGATTGGTCGTACAACAGTCGACACAAACTTTTTATCGCCGCGTAGTGATACTGGTTGCCTTTTTCGATGAGGAATGAATTGATTCTGTGCACATCATTGGACCTGGAGCTGATTCGGTGCATGATGGGTTTGTCCCCTTCGTGACCGAACACGTTAATAGCCAAAGGGTTTTAGATATATGGGAAGTATGGGATATATACATACCTAGGAAAAAAAACAACCCGTGCCACCAAAAAGAGATTTGTCTTTGGACCAGATCCAAGAAATACGCTCCCTTCGCGGTGTGCTCCCAGCAAGCGAGGTCAAAAAGTGCTTCGGTATTGGGTCCGCAAGTCTATACGAGCTTTGGCGAGAGCTGGCTAAGAACCTTCAACCAAGATAGCTCTGCCCTCCAGCACAGACCTTTGACCCTCTTGCCTGCTAGCGAGACAGCTCGGCCCACCATCCAGGACATCTACGACCACTTGGGGAGGCTCGAGGTTGATGTGGAGCAAACCACGACGATGTTGTCGGCTCGTGCGGAGCAAATTACGACAATGTTGGTCGACATCTTGTCTAGGCTGGACGACGATGGCGAAAAACTCCAGGAGGAAATAGAGGAGGTACAAGAAGAGATGCATCTGGATATCCATAAGTTGAGGCAGATGCTAGAATCGGCTCAAAAGTGGATCTACCTTTCGATAGCCGCCGTGTTTCTCTGGAAGGTCATTTACAAGACCTGGAAACATTGCACACTGGCCGACAGACCGGTCGGCGAGAAGACACCCAAACCAGTTTTCATGACTAAACCCCTGGACCCCTTCCATATGGACTAGAACTATATAGTTTGCTGGTTGAAAAATGGATTTGTGGTTGCTGAAAAAATGGGTTACCCTAGCGAAAATGAGATTCTTAGAAACAAGACGTTGCTGTCCCCCATGGAAACGAAATGATTGCCATCGATGGCATCATGACTTACGCGTAAGGACACCATCTGTCAGTCTAGACCTCGACTTGTTGGGAGTTTCTAAGACCCCCCTATAAAAGAAACTCCACTTGGCACGTCGAGGCCAAGATAGTCGTGTAGTCAATACTGGTGGGGGGGGACATCGAACGATGTCTCACGCTCGGGGGACACTGGATGCTGGGAGCGGAATTAAACCAAAATAAACCCATAGGGTACCCTGTAATAGAACCATCATTATAATACTACTGCTTGGTTGAGGAAGCTGCATCTTGTGTGTGATTGGTTATGGTTATGGTTGGTTCCAGGTATTGTTTGTGATGGTTCCATGTCCTGACAAAAGATGCTTCCTAAAATTATTGTTACAGTTTTTGTTTTGACATGTGATTTTGTAACTGTTGCAAATAGTAGCCATTGGTGGAACTACCAAGCTATTAATCACACTGTCCTTTGTGTTTCAGGTGATCAAGGCAGCAGTTGGGAAGGCAAAAGAGTTTGAAGAATGTTTTAACAGATTGAAACTTCTTAAGTATGTACAAGGATGTGTGGTTTGTAGCCAATCCTGGGTGGTTCTATTTCTAAAGTACATGTCAAACAATATTCATTTGAACTTGTCTCAGAGCTTCATCTTTTATTTATTCATCATATAAACCTCAAATAACTCAAGTTATATTTGCTGGTCCCTTCAATTTGTCACAACATTGTTTGACTGTATGTACAGTAATCATGAAAAATGTCTTCAGTTATTATGAAGAAAATGTAGCATTTGTATTTGCAGTAATATTTGAAGGATGTAAACACTATCATATGACATGTGTTTGCTTCAGGTCCCTGTGGTGGGAGTGCACTGCAGACAGAGTGCGTGCAATGCAGCAGGTTTACCAGTGACACTTCTTCAACATCCTGCTTGAGAAGTGCAGTGTGATGTGTACAGTAGGCCCGTAGGTAGCAGTGGAACAGTCGATGTTGCTGATGATGAGGATGATGACAATCATGCTACACATGAAAACATAGTACAGACAGAGGGCAGTGACAGAACATCTGCAGTCATCCTCCAGTCTCTCCTGGGGCTCAATTGAAGCCATGCCTTTCAGCATTGCAGGACAGACCTGTCCAATCAGCACTGAAGCTGAAGACTTAAAGCAACATATTTGGGACATGTAGTGTTCATTTAAGGAATCAAATATGATGATTGATTATGTTTTTCAGCCCGAGACATTTTTGTATCAGAACTTTGTATCTCAACCACCAAATTTATGTAAGTAGTGTGAAAGATAGTACATTTATGTTCACCTGCTTGTTAGTGTTGTGCAGTTATCTGGAACAAAGAAATGTTATGACATGTCTGTAGTTTGAGAGTACTGGATTTATGTGAATGGAATTCTACACAAGCGTGGACGGGGCTGAAGGTGAGGTAATTGACAGAGAATCAGTGTCTATATGAATGTGTGAATTGTAATGGCTGGTGGATGCTTGACAACATGCCACAGTCAGCTTGTTGTCCTGATGCAAGAATCCTCCCCGTTACAGGGTGGAGGGAGGACATTTGTCATCTTATTCCATTAATCATTTCAATGCAAGTATCACATACCAAGAGAAAGCATTGACTGGACAGTACTTTGTTTCATGTGTATTTGACACAGTAAACAGCAGTGAAGAGTCAGTGACAAGAAGCATGTTCACCTTAAATGATTTAGGTGCTTTGTGGCACACTCAGTAAACACCCTTTTTGCAAGGTTTGGCTAAAACCCAGTTATCTAACCTCCATGTTATAATATTGAGATCCGGTTGGTTTCACATGATTTGACTATCCTCCCTACAAGGAAACCAATAACACCCTCCGTGAAGAAAACAGACAACATGTTGAGTGGGCACAATAAATCTCCAAGCACCCATCTGCAAAGTAATGAGCTGCACAATGTTACAGGGTGAAAATAGAATTATACAGCTGTTTCCAAGCTATTGGTCTTGGTTTTCATTCTTTTACGATGGTAGATTGAAACATGTTGGTAAGATAAATTTGTTTTAGTTTTAATAACTCCTGGTTTATGTGTTTTTATTTGTCCCTCGTTGTATAACACTTACCTGTGTCTTGTGATATGAACCCTAATGTACCTCGCATGTCATACTGCCTCAACATGAAGTACTCTGGAAGGGAATCACTCCCTTTTAATTCATATGCTGATCATACAGAACAAACAGTTTCTAATTATTTTCTTTTATTTGTCAATCACAGTGTAATTGCCATAAATAGCACCACAATACAGAAACTGTATACATATGTAATCATATCAAGTATTGCAGCTTGTTTGTACAAACCTTGCATGAATATATATTCAGGAACCATATATACCTACTTAATCACAATGCACAAGTGTTACAGCTTGTTTGTAGATACAAAGACACACTCATTACATACCAAAATTTTAAATCTGGAAAGTTTTGCCAACAGGAAAGCACTGTGAAAATTGCAAGTGTGAGTCACTCAATGTCCGTCACTAACCTGCCACATTTTAGCATGTTGCTTATATAAGGCTGAGTATTCCAGACATTTGCCTACCAGTCTATATTGTAAGATATATCCGCTTCTCCAACAGCAACACTGCATGTTTAAAAACATTGACAATAGTTACATTTAATCACAGTGCCTCCTGTACCATCAGGGATAATGAACAACAGGGAAAGGTCACTCGCTTGCTTTTACCATTTGTACTAATTAGCGTGTGCCTCGTCATGCTCCCAACGCACACAGTGACTTGGTTCGTTCCCAGCGCAACTTCGGCTGCGTTTAACAGTTCTTCAGCCAGTTTATTGTATCAATCGGAATTTTAGAATGACTGAGTGAATGAATGAAAGAATAAATGATAAACCACGGCCATCCCTTCTCCAAACATGTTAAAGAACGCAAAACTATCGCAAGAAGACATGTGTTAACATCAGCTGTCCTTTTTAAAAAAAACTACTTTGAGACATTTTTCACATAAGTAATTAATTCAGATATCTTATTGCATGTGTGGAATGGCATGGACATTGAATGTTAACTGACACTTGTCACACACCCCTCAAAAACAAAGTTTAAAACTATCACAAAGTGTTGTAAACACCTTTCCAGTTTTGTCAAATACTAAGATCAACAAGAAAGAAAAGTTTTAGAACTATAACACTCAAGCATCACTGGCGGATCAGAACAGATAGGCGATAATATGTCACATTTTTCACACACCTCAAATGCACCCTAACAAAAAAAAAATTAAATTATGAAACTATCACTATTACCTGCAAACACCTTTCATCTGATCGTATATTCCCCTCATAAAAATTAAAGGTGTATGTGCAAGAGGTTTTTAGAACAATAACTAGAAGCACTCAAACAACGCCCTGTAGTATTTCAATGGCGGATAAGATCAGAACGCGATGTATCATATTTTTCACACACCTCAAGTACACCCTAACAATTTTTTTAAAGTTATAAAACTATCACTATTAAACAAACACCTTTCAACTAAAGGTATATTTCCCTCTAAAAATTACACGAATATGTTAAAGAAGTTTTTAGCGATAGAATTTAGTCTCTCTTCGCTGTGTACCGAGAATTGAAGCCAGTGAGCTACAACATGCCGACTTGAAACTTTACTACAAATCTACTGTACTAATACTGACACTAATAACAATTATTTGACTTAAAATGAAGGGACAGAATAGGTAACTTATCTTCTACATGTAGGTTTTCAGTTGTCCCAACACTCAGCGAATGTAATCAGCCGTTGAAAATTAAGCGGGCTCAATCTTATAAACCAAGCTGTCGCCATATTGGCTACACTGGTCACGTGATAAGGCGAGGCATTCGCTAAGGGGCTTTTCGAGGAGTGACCTCTCCCCCTTATATAGTCTCCCTGGTACCATACAGGAATGCTTCAGCATCTTCAATCTTTGGTATCTGCGCAGAGCATCACAAAGCAGAATAAAAGAACACAAACATTAAAATGCTAAGTACCTACCGGGCCTTCATAGATACGTATTTCAGTCTTCACAAACAACGTCTAATCATACAAGCAATTTGTCTTTCTTTCACACTTCTTACATTTAAAAAGGTCCATCCACAATCTTCGTTGTATATATCAACAGCTTCTCGGCTCAAATCATGAAGTATTTCAGCAGAACCAGACGAGTCCCAAAGCACAGTCTTCAAATCACTGGCAGACATAAAATTGCTTATCTGCATCATTGCCCACAAAGGCAAATAATTCTCTACATATCACAGGAAAACAGTGTTGTACACCTTTACTGATGATGGGCAGTTGCAGAATTTGTAAGACTGAGCTTTCATTCTGTAATGATACACGTTATTTTACAAATATTTAAATTTTCTGTACAGATCAACATGATCAAGATTCTTACATAAATATTATATATGAATTCCATTCTATTAGTACTGTTTCTGCGTAATGAGGAAGCACTGCTGGAAAACACTGCTTCACATCCTTCCAATCTACTGATGCAGCAGCATACCTGCAGTACTTCCTATACAGCACACATCTCTAGTTGAAACAGTTCAATACCTACACCATACCAGACTGACAAGGGATTATTCAGCAGTATTCAGTTCGCAAATACTGTTCGGTTAAATATTCATGTAAAACCACACATTAACACTGAAATGTTACACCAGCTTTAGACTTGGTGGTAAAGAAGGCACAAATATTCAACGGAGGCTTCTTCCCAAATTTAGTTGAGAAGAGTTGTGCATTACCAGGCATTCACAAACAGTGTTTGCTGATGAAATGTAACTAATACGGGGAAACTGCTCAAATGTCAAATGTGAATCTTGCGTATTTTAGGTAAAGAAGCATTGTCACTAAGGTGACATAATCCCCCGCCGCAAATTATCAAATCAAACTATAAAGTAATGAGGGTTTAAGTTAAATGTCAATAAAAACATGACCAGTCATCCTCTCTTGATGTCTTGCTCTTTAAGTGTTCAAACAAACACATATTTTCAAGACTGACTTTGACATGAATGTCACAGTGTATGAAATATGCAAAAATAGTACTAAAAGAAATTGCTTTTTGAAAAACATTTAAGGAAAGTCTTTGAAGAAGATCCAGTGAACTGTTTTTTAAATATCTTGCTGACAATACAGGTTAACATGCTCAAATATTCAAAGTGTCGCCATGACCTTGAAAATTATGTGACGGTCACCAAAATCGACGGCCCTGCGCCTTCCCTAGATAAAGCTTTGTATTGAATATGAAGAAAATCCAGCGAACGGTTCTTGAGATAGCTTAACATGCAGGTAAAACGTTAAAAGTCCCCTTGTGACCTTGAAATTAAGGTCAAGGTCACTAAACCCGACTTGGCCCTTTCTTATACTGTGATGAACCTAGGTACCGATTATGAAAAGAATGTAGCGAATGGTTCTCAAGATATTCCAGTTCGTACGTACGTTCGGACGGAGCCTTATACTAAATCGCGCTAAACGCGTGGCGGGGGATATTAACAGTAATATAGTATGATTATTCCAAGAACGGAAAAAACGGAGCGCAGAGTCCTCGGAACACCTTCAGGCTGTATGTAGCTATATGGCATGGAATGTAAAGACTAGAGTGTACACCATCATACTGCCAACTTGCTTGAGTGGACAAGATCACCATAATCTACGAATGACTATAAAATAATATAATCTCAAACATTAAAGACAAATCCCCTTTGATTTGTGCTCAACTGGTTTTGCAGATCTGCTTCGGGATTGAGTTAACATCCTTATGGATCCTGTGTCAACTCAAATTCACGCATGATCCAAACTATAGCTTCTCCTAAACAATCTCCCATCTGATGAAGTATCAACCCTACACACAGCTAGTCGTGTACATCTGTAAGGTACTAAATGTGTGGATGTATGAAGAAACTCCTCTTCTAGCACTTCCCTCTGAGTGAGCCTTCTGGTCTAATGTGATATACCAGAGACATTCAGATGACCTACCTACCCAAGGGAGGTGTTTCCCAGAAATTTTGATATGTGCAAGCAGTGCACTGGCTTGTTCATGACTTGCCTGAAGTAAGTGAGTTCAGTTTTACATCGCTTTTAGCTATTCCAGCAATATCAGTTATCACGGTGGGGGACACTAGAAATGGGCTTCATACATTCGGTGTGACAGGTGAATGATTTAACCACCAGGCTACCCCACTGCCCCATTTACTTCAAGACAGGTGAGTGAAAAATAATTGTGATAAAAGGACTAGCACCCTGAAACTTGCCCAGAGCCTTTCCCATAATATATCTGGCTGTGGAATGAGAGGAAGGCAAGTTAAAAAATTCAAGATCCAACAAGATGTCTGTTGTGACAACTGTTAACAAGGTGTTGAAAGCAGACCATTAACAACTACATCCTAAAATAGTTTAGGTTAATATTCCAGATTCCACACAGAAAACACTTCATAGAAATAAACACTTAAACAATTCCAGAGAACAATTTGCTCCCAATACTGTCAAATTAATTAATATTCGTTCTGTGCCTTGAAATAACATACAAAAACTGATACTGTGGCTGACCAATAACCATTTTTCCAAACCCCTCTACAACTAACATCTCCCATTCTATTCTACAGCTCTTCTACCAGGGAGCAGTGAATATTGAGTTTAGTCTCACCAGACGATGGAGCTTGTACCTGCACTTTCCATAATCAAGTCATGTATTAAACGAGACCATGTCAGATGCCTGACATGATGGTTAGTTGATTAATATAATGTTAGCAACAAACATTTCACAGCTCAACCAATGAGATCACAGATATAGATCTTTGACTACTACATGTATGCATGAACATTTGAACAATACTAAGTATACAAGTGCACAACAGTCATTCTACATGCCCCCATGTGTATAAGCAGTAATCTGGACCAGTGTGCAAAATAGTTTCCGAGTTTTGCTAGCCAGTCGGGCAAGCTATGCCTGAAAGATACTACCCCGAATTTGAATGCAGACACAGGTTTCATCATTAAGCTGGTAATATGATGAACATTTTTATCAGGTCATTATCCTGCATGATTTAAAAGTGTATCATAACATATCAAGAGAGTGATATATTTACAAGATGACCTTATGAAAATTCACCAGCCAGTCAGGCTAGTAAGTATGGATATTTACTGGCCCGACTGGATTTTTACTAGCCACGGGCTAGTGGGCCAGTGACTGTTTCGCACACTGATCTGAACTGGGATCTATAGACTTTGAGTAAATCTGCACGATACCCTGCATAATTCTGCATTATATGAGTTACAAGAAGACAAAGTCATCAATATCCCCTGCAATGGCAAAATACCCTTCATGATTATGTCTATGACGTATGATTATGTCAAATATTTAGGTGTGTATATAGAAAAGTGGAAGTAGAGTATTGAAAGGTT
>VKKT01001575.1:31293-41920 GCA_008038995.1 Haliotis laevigata | reverse complement strand
AATTGATATTTTATACTTATCCTGACTCATGAGGTAAGCCCACCCATCCTCCCCTCTAGACACTTTGGATTTCCCTGCAAATTCAAGTGTCGGGCTCATAATCAGGAGAGAGTGAAGCATGTGGATTGGTGGCGCCACAGTTTCACGCCTAAACAGCTGGAGAGATAACTCTTGGGAGGAGTGATTTTACGTCTGTTCTTTATTGAAGGGAGCTTCAATAGGAGATACAAGTGTTCCACTAACGTTCGCAAGAGGAAGGAGTCATTAAGCATGAGTCAGGATAAGTATAAAATATCAATTTTATTCAGAAAATTACATATTTTAAATTGCTGTATGCACAGTTTCTTTATGTGCCTAGTATATGTGCCAAGTTTGGTGAAGAAATATTGAACGGTTTCAGAGTTCTGCTCCGGAAAAGACAAATGTGCACAGACGGACGGACGCACGGACGGAGTCCATTTTAATACCCCCCGCAAAATGCGTTGCGGGGGATAAAAATAAATAGTAAATGATAAATATGGTATGTTGATCATGTCCATTCTTGGCATATTAAGGAGCATTCCACCTATGAATCATGCAGTCCAAAATTTCATATTCACTTGAAATTTTGTCACTCTCTTTATTTGGCCTTGTAAAATGTCATGTCACTCAGAAATGTTTCTGTTCTCAATATTTTTCATTAATTAGCCGTTAATTAAAGTTCTACGAAATTGACCCAGAATCGTATGTGAACATCTACGAAAATACTATTTTTCAGTTGACAATATTGTTAAAACCATTCATGCTGTCAGAATTATTTTACTTTGCATTGAAAGAATACATATAACTTTCACTTCAGTTATATTTTTTAAAAGTTGATGAGTACAGCTCCATAACAACGGTTGTCAAGGTAACGGGTATTCTAACCCGTTAGTTGATTGGTTGGTTGGTTGGTAAATTGCTTAGTAAGTTTAGTTTACTAAATGATTTGCACAAAAAATCACCAGGTGAGAGTCCAGGTGATGAAGGAGTAAGAATACACTCCGAAACGTCGTGTTATTCACAAAAATGAAGTTGACATCCATAAATCTTGCTTTTCTTATGCATTCCACTTCTAAATGTCCTTCATACATTTACACATACTTTACAGTTTCAGTTTTATTTATTTACAAGCTAGGTCTACTCAGCAGGGAACACTACTTAGGACTGTTCCATTTCAGCCATGGGGGTTGTCTTAGTTAATCCCCTCCATTAGTGTCTAAGTTATGGCTGTCTAAGATATAGAGGTCTACGTTTTGGGAAATTACCCAATTTACAGGCATGGTTACCAGTTTGAATTGTGGTTGAACTATTCGTCTTATATAGCATTCTGTCTGAACTGACAATGATATTGAGTTGTAATCATTAAATAAACAGTTGTGGGGTTGACTATACTCATAAAATAAACACTTAACCAATCTGAGATGTTTTAAATAAACAACACCGTGACATTCTGAGATGTTTCCTTTGGCACTTTTGCCTTTAATCTATGGCCCTTTTGACCTGTTGCCTCAGCTTCATATATGTTGTTATACTAAAATATCTGCAGGTGAAAAATGCAGTTTAAACATCTAATTCTCTGACATTCCTAGTTTAGGGATGGTGTGCTTCGTGTTAGTACCACCTAAAAGGATATCGGACATATGTTGTGGAATAGTTTGGATTACATACATATGGCAACACCTTTCCCTCGGCTCCTCTAGACCTGAAGCCGATGGTGGCCAAGCAGGGCTGGAAGAAAGGTGTATTGGGGGAAAATCCAGGAGATGGGTTATATATTCGACCAAATTTATAACTACACCCTTGCTGAATTGAAACACATAACTGGAAGTAGTATGTGCATTATTATGATAATAGATGTGTATCATGCTGCTATAATCCAGGTAACAGTACAGCTGAAAAGTGGACTGCAGCATCATTTATTGGAAAAATGACGTTCCATGGCCCCTGAACGCAAACTGTTGAAACTGAAGAAGTCATCAACGAGTGTTATCTCCCAGGTAGGGTGGCTGTGCACAACTCTGGGAGTCCGAGCCACTAGCGATCTAGGCATAGTGGTCTGTGTCACATACTTGAGTAATCACAAGACCCAAATTAAAAGCTAAATGTAATTTATTCACTAAATCTACCTTATTTACAACAGGTCATATAGGCTTGCATTCACAACTTCATTCTCACATCACCAAACACACTCACACTCTTTCCCCTACACGCCCAAACACGCACAGCATACCTCACCTCACCATTCACATATACTCGCTTACACTCACATCAACACTCAAAATATCACAACACTACAAATGTCTGTTTAAAGAAATACACAACAATTCATATGTTTCTGGGAAAGATTTCCGCCCGTAACCCCCATATTGTTTAAAATCAATATTTGCCTAAGAATATACGTATATGTTTCTTATATACAGCCTATACCTAACCCTAACCCTAAACCCTCGAAATAATCCTAATAAATAGAATACATTTCAAGCGTGGGTTACGGGCGGAACTCCAGTTGAATATTCAGGAAAGCCAGCCAACCTGACACGCACATACACTCTACAACTGGTTGCCAACTCTCACTTTTCAAATCAATCCTTTTAACCCCCAAGCTACTTGATTGACCCCAAGCTTACTACCCACATACAATCAATGGTGTTTCATACTTCACACCTGCAACACAACAATCGCTCACTGCTTACATCACTGACCTAGCTCACATGTCCTCAATCCAAATTTCTTACACCTCAGACAAAGACTAAAACATACATTTCACTAATTGTGATCTTGACAGTCTGTATGCTGTCATTCTGAAGACCCGGTTTCATTCCCAGAATAGCAGAACACTGTGGAACCCATTTTTGTTTTCTTCGACAGTTCTATGGCTTGAATAATGTTTAAACTCATGTTTGAACCTCACTGGCTGACTGACTGACTGACTCACTCGCTCAGTCACCCACAGCACCGAATGGCTGGAGATTTGCCGACCGTCACTCAGAAAGACATGCATTAAGTCTGCAACTGACTTCATGATTGCATGTACATTTATTACACACACACACCTCCAGTCGCTGACATTACACATTCGTTGTAGAATAGGCTGGTGACGCATGGCGATGTGATAAGGAGTTGACGTCCCAGTACTCGCCATGTTCAGCATACTGATTCTAGGTTACAAATAACGACTCACCTTGGAAAGGTAGGTTGCGAGGTGAACTACTGTAGCAAAGACGATTCTTTAGACACAGCGTTTTGAAGTAACGCCAACGAGTGAAGTATTAATGATTAGGATTAACATAACCAATAGATCTAATGAACACAGCTGAAAACAAACATATTTATATCTTGATTGTCTAGGACCCCTCAACTTCTATATACCTATAGATCAGAAAAATTGTAGGTGCAATTCGGAAATTCCTCTGTATTTAAGCAGATTTTTTCTTTTAACAAGGTTTCATTATTTACCCAGAATTCCTATTTGCAGTATCTCCCGATTAGGGCCATGGGTTCTATGAGGACCTGTCATTCGGGACAGTACTGATACATTAGCAGTGTCATTCCAGTACCACTACTTGCAATGATGCGTGCCCGATACTTACATCATGTAGACTGTTTTTATTTTGTTCCTCTACATTTGCAGAACGATCTTCACTAAGTCTACCACTGTTTGGAGTAGAAGCGTGACCAGAAACTTTACACAAGACTACCTCGTATACGTGAATTAGTCTACACTGGTTACATCTTATAGGTCTCAGACATGATGAAGGGGTCCTGCTTGTATGTTTTCGTCAGCGTCTGCCTGTCTACACACATCACAGAAACAGCTGTGTTGGACAGACTTGTGAGTTAATTACTACACCTAGGAGATAGATTACAGTGTCACTTCACAATTTACAGTCATAAGATTTCTGTTACTGGGAAGATGCTGTCCCAGCTGATTTGTGGTCTGGTCCATGTCGTACCTAATGGCATGGGTCGATGCTCATGCTGGCAGTCACCGATTCGCTTGTCAAATCTGGAGTATTTACTTGACATAGATGAATTATATCAGTTAAGAAATATTCCTTCGCTGAGGCCCATACATCAAGTTCTATTATAAGCTGAATTTAAGCAGAAACGACGAGGTTCATGACTGTTGTGTGGATGTTGCAGTTTCTTCATCATCTGTGGTGTGCTTGTGTTATATAACGCCGACGTGGTTTGGTCCGCCTGTTTTTGAAACATGACTCTCCCAGTAAAAAATTATACAATGACATTTACAAGCCCTAAATATGCCTTTGTAATGATTCATGAAGCATTTTTACCAAACTAAATGCTTACCATAACTTACTTTTCCAACTGTCACTGGTCAGATCCGAGATGAGTTCATTTCTTGGTCTCCTGGATAAGACGTCCCGGATTTATCAGTTTTCTCGCCGACCAAACAAGCAGCAGACGCCCCTTCTGACACCATCCCCCCAGCCATGGTCAGCGACCTTCGGGTGGCCAGTTATGACGTTAAAACCCAGATCGTGACGCTGACGTGGACAGCTCCCGGAGATGATGGCCACACTGGAACAGGTGTGTAAGAGGAGAACAACACAACAGTCAAACATGGTTAATATCCGTAGCTGATAGGTTTCGATAAAGGTTTTCCGCATTTTATTTCTGGTATTTCATCATCATTTCAAATACCTGTGACCATATGATCGACTCAATCCTGATGAACATAGTATGTGTTTCAGCCAAGCGGTTTGACATCAGGATGGCAGAGTCCCGGACACAGATACAAACTAATTTCTCGGCTTCTCCAAAGGTGGAGCGAGACATGCTATTGGCCGGGCAACTAACACCCAAAGCAGCCGGAACACCACAGCAAATAACGTTTGCGATTCCAAATAAGGCCATTTGGAAAGAGTATGTGTTTGCTCTGAAGACGTTTGATGAGGTAAATAACGAATCCCCCGTGTCTGTTACAATCCCCCTTCCCTATTCATCATATGTGACTCATATGACAGCAGCAGCAACAGCAGTAGCAGCAGCAGCGGTGACAAAAGCGGTGTCGACCCCAAGAGGCCACTCGACAACGCAGTCACATCAGTCACACATGTCACCTCCAGACAAGAGACCAGACGTCGGCGTCATTGTGGGGGGTTCACTCTGTGGCGTGGCCGGAGCTGCAGCGACCACCGGAATAGTGATCATAGTGTTGTACAAGAAAAAGACTAAACTACAACCACATCCATTGGAAGCCAAAATGACGGAACCGTCAGTGCCTCGTGAAAACTTTGCCATTATGAATTCAACCAAATAAGCAGGTCTGAAAATCACAGGTCCTCGTGTCTTTGCGAGGATTAAAGATTTTAACAAAAATGTTTTTGAGATGACCCCCGAATCTAAATGCTTCACTGTACAAATACATCATGACAAAACCGGACACTTCGGTGTACCCCACCCGCCTGCTTTGCCGATCGCTACGAAGCAAGCCCTCTGATATCTCAACGCTTGTAAATCTGCAGATTCTTCATACATTTTTCGCGGGAAGTTTTACTTTCATCGACTGCTTGACTTGGAAATGTAAGATTTCTTTTACCAGCAAGGGCTTCTCAGAAGAAAGCATCAGTTGTAAATGTCTCCTTAACAAGCCTCAGCCAACCAGAGGGCTTGCTTCGACCACACCTCCGTTCTGTGCGGATATAATATTATCGTCATCCATTTGTGTCAAGTTCGGTTAGTTGAGAGTCAAAATCGGGTTTCAATCGACTTGCAGAAATAATAATAAAGAATTGGTAGGTGTCATGAGTGGTGCTCGATAGGCCAATCATCCATGATTTAATCCAAGTTTTAATCTGCATGCGATGGTAGCGTAACGATCGACAAAGCAGGCGGGTGGGGTACACCGAAGTGTCCGGCCTTGTCATCATGTATTGTACTGTGAAGCATTTAGAGTCGGGGGTCATCTCAATAACAATATGTTTTAGATATTTAATTCTCGCAAAGACACGAGGGCCTGTGGTCTGAATGACACCCGTAAAATGATAAATGAATAAAACAGATACAAAATAGTAGTTATCGCAATGCACATCACCTAATGATGTTATTGTTTCCTGTAAATTACATGTTGTGATAAATATAACTAAACGTTGAAGTTAGTATGTGTCTAATGTCCCGACGGCCTTGCCTCCTCTGACGAATGGTATTCGGCTCAGATCGGGGGTACTGATAGCCATGTACACTGTGGAGAGCGGGAACAAGGACAGTCGGAGTACACCACGTGAACCTTGCATGCAGTTACAGAATCTGGATGTCTCATCAAAGTAGTGTTTATATTTGTTACAAGACTGGAATCCCATGACGTGAACATATTGGAGCAATGTGTGTACAGTTATGTCACACCTGATCTGACATGAAAACTGGACATTTTCAATAATTATTTCTCCATAAGATCCTGTGGCTGGACGCAATCCTAAGACTTGAAGCTCTTCGTCTCAAATCTACTCGCATATTTCTGTATTTCCTCCGTGAATTTCCTCAGTTGTCTGGTCGATTTCAGAACAACAGAAACCGGGTATCACCCTCTTCCAAGAGGTCATATTCTTCCTACACATGTGGAGAACCATGAATATGTGGCCACGTTTGGATGTACCCTTGTGTTGTTCAGAGTTTACAAACCTAAAGCAAAAGTACGATATATCTCGTATTCACTTATTCTACGAAATATATTGTACTGCATTGCATAATATTGTTGTTTTAATTTTTGACAGTTTTAGTCTATACCATATTTTGGCATGTCAGACTGGCTCATGAATGTATTCCAGTACAAAGTGGGCCATATTCACTTTGGAGGTGTGTTATACAAGGTTTTGGGCACGTATTGTGTAACTGAATGAGTTGGTTCGCTAAGTTAGGGGTCGTGTTCGGTTTTACCAGCCTGGCTTGCTATTCTCGAAACGTTCGTAGCCCTACTAACTTCTTAAAGGGTCCTTCACACTTATTTCGAATTGACAGGAATTAAGGAGAATCAGCCAAAAAAAGAATATTTCCAAAATTCGAACCGCATCCGGGAGAGAATGTCAAGCTTTGTAAGAATGCTGTTGGAATACTTACAACGCACTTAGAACCCGCCTCGAATTATTCTTACTCATTCCAAATGTACTAGATCACGAATGCAGTTCGAATGAATCGGAATACAGTAGGAACAACTAGAACGCCGCTAGAATACACTAAGGATACTTAAAATGAATTTCGACTGCAGTACGGGTCCGGTTCGATTGCTGCGTGAATAGCACTCGGATTTCAGTTGGTACGTACCTCGAATGCTGCACGAATTTACATAGAATGCATTCAGAACCTTCTTGGAATGGCCCCCGAATATGGGTCGAATGTTAAAGAATTAAAACAGAAAGCAGCTCGAATATTTCAAATGTCCTTCAAATGCACTTAGAATGAAACACGAATGTCCGGTATGCATCAAGAATGCTGCCGGAATTTTCCACGATGGGGTATAAAAACCGGTTGAATCTGGACTATTCGTCAGTCACTGCCCAACTCCCGTAGAGTATGGACCACCTGGACCATGTTGCAGTGCTCCCGATTGCTGTCCTCAAGCAAGCCCAGATTGAAAGAGATGTCGAAAAGAAACAGAAGACCCAGGAGATTCCAGACCAGACCATGGCTGACAGAGGAAAGGAGGAGGCTGTTTGACATTACACAAGACTGATGGAAGAGCTCAGAGTTGGGGACACGCAGTCATTATTCAACTATCTTAGGATGGAGCCTGCCATGTTTGATGAGTTGGTGCAGAAAGTGGAACCAAGAATACAGAAGCAGGATACATATATGAGAAAGGTGCTACCTCCAGGCTTGAAGCTAGCCATCACATTGAGGTTCCTGGCTTTAGGTAATACCCCAGCTTCCGTCTGGCAAGGAACACAATCAACCTGATCATCTCAGAAGTATGTAAGGTTATTTCGGGAAATACAAGGATGATGTTATCATCTGCCCTGCCACTCAAGAAGAATGGACACCGATTGAAGAGGTATTCAGAAACAGGTGGAATATACCTCAAGCCGTAGGAGCTTTAGATGACAAACATGTGGACATTAGGAAACCTGCCAAGGGCAGCTCATTGTACCACAACTACAAGGGCTTCTTTTCTGTGGTCCAAATGGCCCTTGTGGGCGGACGTTGGTGCGTACGGAAGTATGTCTGATGCTCAGATCTCCAACAAGTGCGAGCTCGAGGATTGTCTTGAAGACGGGTGTGTGTGTGTGTGTCGGGTCAGGGGTGCGCACCCCCTCTTTGGTGCTGAAAGTTTGTTAAATGACCATTGAAACTCAGGTGAAAATGGAATGTGCACCCCTCCTTTTCTCAATAGTGTGCACCCCCCCCCTTTCTCAAAAAGCTGTATCCGCCCCTGATACGTTCAGAATACTTAGAATGCAGTTAGAATGCAGTAAGAATACTTAGAATACAGTTAGAACGCACTTCAAATGCTGTTCGTTATTTTTCCACTTCGAATGTACCTCGAAAGTTTTGAACATGTTCAAAACATTCGGGCATGTTACAAGAATTGACACGAATAGTTTGAGTGCATTCGGAACAGAGTAAGAAGTTTTAGAATGCAGTTCGAATCTCCGGGAATTTTCATTCCGCCTCAAGTGTGAAGGGGGTATAAGCCCATTCTTAACACATTTCGAGAATACGGGCCCTGGTTTCTAGCTGACGACATTGACAAATATCGAGATTTGTATGCTAAACTCAATTCATTCCCTGTTATACGTCAAATATTTTCGGTCTTCATACGGCGATGAGGTTTCCATTTGAGGACGGACACAATTTCCAGTTTGTGTTTATCTACGCAATAGACTGCTGACACAGTGGCAGCAGGTACAAGCGACAAGAAACAGTTAGTAGACAGGCTTCACTTGTTCAGTATATATATGCAGGGACAAGTAGCTCCCACTCAATAGTCACCTTGTCTGGAAACAACAGTGCAGCTGTATGGCGATGGACATAAATGCTTCAGAATGCATGGTGAGGGGATGTTAGTCTGTCCTGCATGTGCAAGCAGTTGCTGTGCCTAGAATTACAGATGCATTTGGGTGTTGATACAACCCTTCCCAGAGGTGTTTTATTGGGTTCAAATGCTGCAATGTTCAGGGCCACGACAGGTTCAAATGTTACAATGTTCAGAGCCACGACAGGTTCAAATGTTGCAATGTTCAGGGCCACGACAGGTTCAAATGTTGTAATGTTCAGAGCCACGACAGGTTCAAATGTTGCAATGTTCAGAGCCACGACAGGTTCAAATGTTACAATGTTCAGGGCCACGACAGGTTCAAATGTTACAATGTTCAGAGCCACGGCAGGTTCAAATGTTACAATGTTCAGGGCCACGACAGGTTCAAATGTTACAATGTTCAGGGCCACAACAGGTTTGAATGTTACAATGTTCAGGGCCACGACAGGTTCAAATGTTACAATGTTCAGAGCCACGACAGGTTTAAATGTTGCAATGTTCAGAGCCACTGGACCAGCATCTTCTGAGAAGATATTTACAGATGGTGCCGGCCATGACATGAGCTTAAACGTTCAGTGATGAATAGAAAGAAAGACAGAATCACATACATTCCTGTTGAGATATGACTCAGCGAGCTGATGTAATTAATTCTTAAAGATTGCATATTATTGAACGCATCATGCAGTATGGCAAATCTAAACTTAATTCAAAGAGCTCATAGAGTAAAAAACCCTCATTTTTCATTCACTACATGATCACTGATATGAAGATACCAGTGCATAACAAATATATACAATTGTTTTGATATATACAATTGTAATGTTGCACAGTAATGTTTATTTGAAATGAACAAAGGTACTTCCATGTTGAAGTATTATAGGTGTAAAACCCTCTGTCGAGGTTATTTTCCTTCACCAGCTGCAGGTACTACCAGGCAAGCAAAGTCCATATATTACCCATTTTGAAATCTCACTGTCAGGTGCAAACAATGACCCTTTGTCATCACAAGTCACCTGCACTGTCCATGTATGTACAGAGTGATATATTTCTTCAATGCATCACCCGTCCATAAGTTCGCACATAGACATCCCTTTGCCAAGTTCAAGACACTGGCCATATGTTAACACAGTGATATCATCCAACCAAGTGCAAGAACTGGTTATACATTAACATATCAATACCTAACAGTCAGGTGCAAGAGCTAGTGCTAATATAACCCAATGACACTTCCCCACCAAGTGCAAGCACTGCCCATATGTTAATGAAGTGATATTTAGTCAGACATCAACACTGCCCATATGTTTACACACTGACATCCCAGATCATCAAATGCTACCCCTTGCAATATGTTAATGCCGTATCTACCCACCAAGTGCAGATATGTAATACATTCTTATTTTAAAAAACAGCACAAATTGTACATGTTCCATGTTTTATTACTTGAATATATAGTTTTTATGTATATATAGAGAATCTCACCCAAGTGTCTTCTGATATCAATTATATCAACACAAGTTGATAAAGTTACAAATATCCGAGGCTTGCCGAGGAAATTTTTACCTTTATCAACGAGTGTTGATATATTTGATATCAGAAGACACGAGGGTGAGATTC
>VKKT01001574.1:112973-123912 GCA_008038995.1 Haliotis laevigata | reverse complement strand
ATTACATCAACTCTCAGGTCTTTCTTTCAGAGTTCTGTATTTGCTTTGAAACAGAAGCAAGATTATATTTGGCAGTGAATCTGAAGTTACTGTTGTTTACAAGTATTAAGTGTAGAAGTAATTGCTGGAATGTAGTAGTAACCATGGAATGAAATCTGGCAACCACCATGTGTGGTTGCTACATCAAGCCTGATGATGCAGTGCTGGCCTGAGACTATCATTACAGCATGAGACAGTGGGAATGCCTTGTTAGTGCTGTCTCTAACTGGGTCCTTACAATACAAGAAACTAACTGGGGATTGAAATATTGATTGAGACAGCAGTGGGGAATTTGTTAATATAATTCACAATTTCTCTGCATCCACTTCTAGGCCATAGCATTATGCAGTACAATCTGAGTTTTGTTCTCTAATATAATTTTTTCTCACGTGTGGTTGAAAATCACTGAATGCTGGTTTACTGTTTGACTAATGATGAAACTATTGCTTCATATGTTTTGTAAATATTTGAAAAATAATATTTGTGGAAACTAGACAGATTGTGTGTCATTTTTACGTATCAAATATATTTCCAAGTTACATGGGCAGTTAAACCTGTTACCTATGACTTCTATGTAAGCCTCTTTGTGCTGGCTTTTGCCGAGGCAGTGGTGTTACCTACTATACATACAGGAACACAGAGAGGATTACCAGTAATCCCCTACACAGAAACCTTTCAGTACATGCCGCCTTGTGTGTGATCATGCAGCTTGGACACATTCAGAAAGAAAGAACAGTAGCCAAGCAATTGTAACTGTAACCATTACCCGTGGGAAAACACATTACTTATTATTTTTGAGCCGGTGATTTTTCAACTGCAAATTAAATTTCATTGTCAATTTATATTTTAATAACAGATTGAGGCATTCGAAGCTGAATGTTGATTCATTTTGGCAATGTTTTTTCCCCAATGTGAGGGAGTTGGGTACACTTTGACCAAAAACCTTGATGTGATTTTTCCAACTTCATGAAAACCAAGGTCATTGGTATATGGTGCTCACCATTATTGAATCATTATCAGAACAAGGATTCTGTCACGTCTAACGACACAAGTTATAACTAGGCTGCTCTTTCCTCTTTCAGTTTATATTGTATAAGTATTATGTATATCATAATGCATGATGAGAGGACATCATACTGCTGGAGTGTTGGTTGATGCAGTGTTATAAGCAGATGAGCATATGAACCAAGTGTGTTTTGAATAGACACACTACAGCTTTTCTTATTTCAGTTTATGATAATAGCATTTCATCACTCATTTTGATTGAAAGACAACATAACAAAATCCATGCCATAGACTATGAAAAAGAACAGCATTAAATGTAAAAACTGTGCACACATGATAACAGAAACTGTTCTAAGAATTTCTTTAAGATGCAACACATTTGAAGGGAGGTTTGAATATTGCTATGCTATCAGCAAGATCAGTGCTTCACATACTTTCTCATGAGAATGAGCAGTGGAGTATGGCATAACAGTTAAGTGTTTGCTCTTCTCGCCAACATCTGGGTTCACATTCTGTTTTTTTTACTATGTTTAAACCACATTCTTCTTGTTCATTGCAGTGGTGATAAGATTTTGAGAGAAAGGTAGAGTTATACTAGATACATCAACACACAGGTTTGTGAGACAAACATATCTGTTTCTCAAATTCAAACGAACATGTTGCATAGGTAGATATATAGTAGCATATGGGTCCGTGATATTATTGTGCATAAGTTTCTCTTGTTTCTTCTTATTTAGAGGGTTTCCATTAGTATGCCAGAAACCTATGTTTTAGACCATACAAGACCTGAATCAATGAGGGGTTCTTCTTACATTTAGTTTGCGGTGGGGTAGCCGTGATGTTAAAGCGTTTGCTCATCATGCTGAAGACCTGGGTTCGATTCCCCACATGGGTTCAATGTGTGAAGCCCATTTCTGGTGTCTTCCGCCACGATATTGCTGGAATATTGCTACAAGCAATGTAAAACCATACTCAAACACTCCCTTTTACATTTAGCTGATATACCGTGATGTAACTGAAATACTGTTGGGCCAAAGTAATCTCATGCAAGTTTTATTGAATACATGTCTCGGGCATGGAAGGTGAAGTAGCTATTACGCCACTCATATAGGGAAGTATATTCTCTCTGTCATGACACTACAGTAGATACAATCATGGAAAGGCACAGCTGAACTATTATTCATGGAAATACATTGTAATACCAGGAACTGGTCATTGTAAGTCATTGAGGAAATGTTTTACTCTACAAGCAGAGTTATTATTGTCATATTAGAATTTTTCTGGTACATGTGGTATCACATACCATTGTAACATTTATATATAATGAGGCAGTTGTTTAGAATCTCTCACAGACATAGCCTGAGTTCCTTAAATTTTTTAGATGTTATGATCATAAGTTACACAATGTTTATCTTTTCTACTGAATGCCCCCCTGTATTGGGCCAGATCAAGAATGCAGAAGATGCTTCCTGCTGCTGTGAGCCAGAGTGCACTGCCAGGTCACGGTTGTATCTTAGGTCAGTCATTCCACATGTTATACACACTGGGAGAGTGTTATGTTGCTCACAGAGGTCAAATACATGTCATGGCTCTCAATGACATTTGGAAATTGGTAGGTTGATGAAAGTTGTCACCGAAAAGAGTAACTAGAAAGTTGCAATATCAAATACATATTTAGTCTGTTTCACATTTTTGTGGTGTTTCCTGTCAGCAAATATTTGTAAGGTTGTGATGTAATGTTTAGGTCTTTACAAATAATCTATAATAGACATCAGTTTTGGCAGGTAGGAAGGTTGAAAAGTTCAAGGTCAGTGAAGGTGTTTTGAAGAGTGTTGAATGCAGGCAGCATGAACTGCAACATGCACAGAAGGGGCTTTTTCACAATCTAGAGTTTAAAAGCTTCATGCCATTTTTTCTGCCTACTGTCTTATTCCTGATAAGCGATATCTGGCACTTGGTTTGTTGTTTCATAAGATCAGTCATCAATTACATGGAAGATTTCAGTAACGTGTACTAACCTCACTTAGAGTTTTTCATGAAGCTGACAATTTGTCTTTTGTAATTAATTTCAATCTTGTTTTTAGCCCATCTTAGTAATTTGACTGAAAAATCACACTGTCTTTTTGTTTTGTTTGTTTGCTGTTTTCATTGCTGTCAACAGTAGGGCTGCAACGAATACACTATGTGGCGAATATGATACGTATCATGAATATTGGGTAACGAATACGAATAATTATTCACTAATACAATATTGTAGTTAAGTGATTGATGTACAATATGGAACGCCCATGTTGACAGTTTTGATTTGTGAAACCAATAACCAGTGATCTCATGACACTCAAATTTGGCCTGTAATAGTTATAGTCGACAGTACCATGTGCGGCCTTGGCAAACTAACATGACTTGCACTACTGCAAAGCTAGTACATATTCCAATCTTGCAAATCTCACTTTCCGAAAGTACACAAAGGTTCAAGTAAAACATGCTCCCTTAAAAGAATTGTAAATATTTGTTAATATTCGGTTCTGGTGACCACGAATAACGAATTGAATTCATGAAGGGCTACGGTTCGATTCACCGAATATGCGAGTGAATCGTTACTGCCTTAGTCAACAGAAATCTTTGTCATGGATACCCTGATATATTTCCAAAGCAGTTTGTGTACAATGAGGCACAATTGGCTGCCAAATTGTTAAGCCTGATCACCAATTCCCTTTTTCATAAACGCATGCTCATGATATGGTACAATCAGACATCTACAATCGACTCTGCTTTAACCAGAGATTTCTTATGAATATGGACAGACACATCGCTTTTATTCCTTTGGATCCTACAACTTACTAAGCATGATGTACTGAGCACCTACACTGACCCAAATCCTAACTGAGGTTTTACATTTCGTGAATTGTACTCATTGATAAAAAAAATATTTGATCAGATATTCCATGAACTTTGTCTATAATCAAGTTAATACTGTTCTTATCATATTCTACCTGTCATGAATTTTCATATCAAGATAGCTCTCTGGTGTGCGTCACACATGTCAAAACTTGTTATAATCATGTCATTAACCAACCTCCTACCCTGATAATCTAGCCAATAAAAAATTCATTTTCCAAAGATCAATCACTAAGAAGCCCTTTTCCCCCTCAGTACTGAGCAGGCTATAGTGATAAATGACAAACATGCAACATTAGCGACCTCTTATGTCGATATGGCTAGTATTCCACCACTATTACTGGGCTGGGTATCATAAGGGATTTTCAATCGGGCAGTAATAAGAAAATCACAAACTGATCATGCAAGTGGAAAGCTATCGAAAAATTGTCGTATCAATAACCCTCGCTGGGCAGAATATAGAAAATGAAAGTCTGCCTCTCTTTGATGCAGTATTTATATTGGTCTAGAAGTCACTCGTAACATGATGGAGGGGATATATTATCTATAGGTTAACTATAACACGAAACTATTTTTTATAATGTTGGTTTCGTGAAATCAATACTTTTTTCATTGTAGTAAACCAGTGTATGATATAGTTCTTCTGAATAAACTAACAAACAATCTAAAAAGATACTAAACGTCAAAACTGTTTGCTTTTACCATATTGGTAAACATTACAAACAAAAGAATAATATATCTTGAAGTGATAGTTTGTAAGCTGTTACTGAAGACAAGTTTAGTTATCACAAGATTCAATTTCACACATGCTAAGTTCCAAAAGATTTCAACATGCAATTCATGTTTATATAACTAAAAGATATATTATTGGTATTTTGTAACATAACAAAGAATGCTTTTTCGCTGATCTGTTCAAGGGTAATATGGGGACGGTGGGGTAGCCTAGTGGTTAAAGCGTTCGCTCGTCACGCCGAAGGCTCGGGTTCGATTCCCCACATGGGTACAACTTGTGAAGCCCATTTCTGGTGTCCCCCTGCAGTGATATTGCTGGAATATTGCTGAAAACAGCGTAAAACCATACTCAGCCAGTCAACTCAGCAAGAGTAATATGTTTCCAATGACATGTTCCCAATGTTTATCTTGTTAGTTGGCAGATATTTGGTATGGTATGGTAGTATCTCACTCACATGACAAATCTATTTCTGACCTCATCTTTTTAATGGTACCATGGTTATTTAAAGGCATCACTGTGTCATCTCAACACAGGTAGGGTGACTGGTCAAATGCAAGTGTCAGTTCATCTCTACAAATAATCATGATCTACGTACTGATCATGTCATCAGACTACCGTATATTATACCAGCGCCTTGAGCATGCACTAGTGCGTGGATATGTGCACTATATAAATAGCCTATAATAAATAATAATATTACCGTAGATAAGCCAAATTTTTGAGGACCAAAATATGCAGTCTGTAGAACGGGGTCGGCTTATCTATGGGTTAAACTTTCGTCAAACTTTTTTCCAGGGGTAAGTAAACAACATTGTATCACTTCGGGTGAACAAACAACAGAAGACGACTTTGTCAGTAGAGACGTCAAATTTGCAATTAAACATCACTAGACAAGATTATTTACCTTTTAAGTTGTAAGTTGTTTTTGCTGGGCATTGTATTATTTGCAGGGATTAAGATTGCCATGTGTATTTGAGCCGGAAATAGCAATCACCTGTGCACACGTTTCCCGGCGATCAAGTTCAAACATGCACAATAATATAATGGGATGAATTCTGATGCAGTCATCAGTAAAATATCATACAGAATACTATTATTTAACCAAAAGAATTATATCCTAGCATTGTTAAATTTTAATTGCAGTTTTTGCTCAATAAATTAATTAAGATTAAGATTACCGTTTGTATTTGAGCCGGAAATTGCAATCAGCTGTGCACGCGTTTCCCGGCGATCAAGTTCAAACATGCACAATAATATAACAGGATGAATTCTGATGCAGTCGTCAGTAAAATATAATACAGAGTACTATTATTTAACCCAAAGAAATATATCCTAGCATTGTGTAATTTTAATTACAGTTTTTGCTCTATAAATTAATTAAGATTAAGATTATTGTGTGTATTTGAGCCAGAAATTGCAATCAGCTGTGCACGCGTTTTCCAGCGATCAAGTTCTAACATGCACAATAATATAACAGGATGAATTCTGACGCAGTCATCAGTAAAATATAATACAGAGTACTATTATTTAACCCAAAGATATATATCCTAGCATTGTGTAATTTTAATTACAGTTTTTGCTCCATAAATGTAACATATATATAATCAACTTAAGGTTATAGGTTATAGTGTTGAACGTGGTAGTGGAAGTTGTACGCACATGGAATGGCATAAAATAAGCACGCCATTTAAATTCACACATATTTACCGATGTTACTGTAAACTAGCAGTCGATGGAAAACGGTAATCAGTTCATGATTGTTGAATGGGGTAAAATACGCTAGCGAGTTTGTTGACATGTGATCGTCCAGCTACAATAAGTATGATATTTAGCAAAACAAAATATATTATCCATTTTCTGTCAACTACACTTCATTTTAATGCATGAGTAGACGCAATATGATTGTGAATTCTTTGAATAATGTGGACCAAAGTTATACATGTAATTATTGGTAACTGCCAGTTGTCTGTGGTCAGTGTTTGCCGCGATTAGGACCCCATCGTGGGGGATCGGCTTATGTACGAAACATATAATTTTGACACTGATTTTAAGGGTCAAGTTTGGGGGGTGGCTTTTCTATGGGGTCGGCTTCTCTACCTTAATATACAGTAATGAAAATGTTTTCATCACGTTTCCAGAGGTCACCAAGAGGTCACTTGCTGCCTCCTAGTGGTCATTTACTTCACTTTGCAGACTTCCCTTGCGAGAATTGTTTATTTGAATTAGAAAACAAGCAATTATCATTAGTTTAAGATGTCACCCTTGAATGAAGACACTGGTTTGGATAAAGTTAGTTTTCATTTATTTGACCAAGGCTGGTTTTACCATAACAGTTGAATGTTGGGAAACGTGAAACTGTAAACAGAAACATACCTAAGCCAAAATCAGAATACAGAAACATATCTAGGACGAGACCATTCCGCATTGTGCTGTTTTCTGTTTGTGCATTTGATTGTGTTATATAAGAAACAATCATACACAGTAACAAATCTTTCATGATGCACAATACCACTCACAGTTAGGTGAAGAGGAACACCTACATACTGTTTCGGTTTTGGGTGGAGGAATATGGACTCATTTTGATTTGTCTAAGGCACATTTCTTTGTACAGAAACGTACCTGGTGTATATATCTGTAGTACGTGTCAACAACGACCCCTTCAGCAGAACTTAGCCTTTTTGAACCTCAGAATTATGGAAGTGGTAAAATGATAATGTTACCAAATCATCAGTTAAAACAATAGTGTGAATCCATTTTGACCCCACAGGAAGTAATGCAAGTAAATGGTTGTCGTGAGAATGAAACCATGAATGAACACCCTATGTTTGCCACAAGAGAAATTTATACTGAAGAGCTGGACCATGGTTCCTCAAAAAGATACTAGCATGAAACTATTCTCGGTCTATGTTAAAATATAGGAGTTGTGATTGTAAGATCACCTTGCAGAAGCATGTGCAGATCCCGGTGGAGACACCAAAATTTGTGACCTGGGTCTCATGCTGTGTTGTGTCCCTGGGCAAGGCACTTCGTGCACATTGCACTCAGTCCACCCACCTGTTCAAATGGGTACCTGAGAAGCGGACGTACGGACCTATACAGTCGCGCAAAGCGCTTGGTAGCAGCTTTGAAAGTACAATTCCGCCAGGGTAATAATGTACCGCCGGAGAGCAGCATCGTGCTGGATTCTAGGCGCAAAAAAATAGCATTATTATTATAGTAACAATGTTTATCCGGCCCAAATCAATGGAATTGATTCTGATGTCATGCATGGTGCAATAGTTATTGGATTTCATTATCTAATTATTGAAAGTTATAGGCTTCAGTGACAAAGCTGAATTGATGCTGATGTTGTTATATCAGCTATATCATGGAAGCCATGTCATTGTAAAGTGTATATGACTATGACATGACCGTATACATATGGCAGTCAATATCATGGCAGTGTAAACTGTATATCTTTGGCAGTATAAAGTGTCTTATTGCAGTGTTATGTATAGGTATTAATAATATGTATATGCATTGATAATATGATAGTGTATATATGGTAGTGTTCATATGAGTGTAGAATATATGTATTTTGGTAGTGTAAATATGGTAGTGCAGAGCATATACATCGTTGAGTATATATATGTTAGTGTATATATGATGGTGATGGTAAGTTTTATTTTATGCCGCTTTTAGCAATATTCCAGTAGTATCACGGTAGGGGACACCAGAAATGGGCTTCACACATTGTAACCCATGTAGGGAATCGAACCCAGGCCTTCGGCATGATGGGTGAACACTTTAACCACTAGGTTACCCCACCACCCCCAGTGTATATATTACATCATAGATTTTATTTATGGTAGTGTAGAGTATATATATGGTAGTGTATATATTACATCATAGTGTATATATTACATCATAGAGTGTATGTATGGTAGTGTAGTGTATATATATGGTAGTGTATATATTACATCATAGAGTGTATGTATGGTAGAGTAGAGTATATATATGGTGGTGTATATATTATATCATAGAGTGTATATATGGTAGTGTAGAGTATATATTTGCTAGTGTATATATTACATCATAGAGTGTATGTATGGTAGTGTAGAGTATATATATGGTAGTGTATATTGGACATCACAGAGTGTGTATATGGTAGTGTAAAGTATATATATTTGCTAGTGTATATATGACATCATAGAGTGTATATATGGTAGTGTAGAGTATATATTTGCTTGTGTATATATGACATATGACGGTGTTGAATTTTGTAGAGACACTTCTTGTGTTGCTGCTACAGGTGCAAAATGTCATGAATGTACAACTTGTGAAACTTATTTACAGTTGTGACTCGTAAAAAGGCTAACAAGTGTATACTGGATACCTGCTAGTGCTAATGCCCATCCTTAAGAGAATGACTCGTGAGTTCATCTACTCTGTCCTTTCTCTCTCACTAGGATACAGGTAACTGATTATTCACACCTGTCAGGGTTGTTTGTTGTGTATTGTCTGCTTGTCATGGGAACAGCATAGTATGTCATAACAACAATATGTGGGTTTGTTCTCTTTGTCTGCTGCCATTGTTGAAAACATGTCTGTAGAAAAACCTTTCAGCACTGCTTTTTGTAGTCAGCTTAGAACGTAAATGAAATCTTAACAATGGTTAATCAGCCTGCAGCTGGACCTATAATTCTTTGTCTGAGTGTATTGGTGTACATTTGTGGATTAGTATTGTGTAAGTATTGTGAACATTGGTGACCCATGAGTTGGCTGAGATACATATCTGCTGTTTGCCAAGGTTAGCTGGTACTACAAGTAGGCCATTTACAGCGAGAGTCTACCTTAAATGAAACCAATCAACTTTCCACAAGATATTGTTCATATTGAATTGGATAATGCCCAACAGCTTCAAAAGTAACACTGGTCCACAGGACTGTGGCAGGTGACAATTCAGGGGCAATAGAATGTAGCAGGTTACCATGTGTTGATTGCTCTTGCAGAAAACTTGCCTGATTTCTTTATTATTTTGCAAATAGAACATACATACACATAGTTGTACAGTTTTGTGAGTGAGTACCCATGGTGTGTAGATGTTCCCGTAACTGGCAGTTGAATTCAGTATGCTGAGGTGCATCACTTAGGCATGTCAGACTTCTGTGGGCTGGTTAAAACACCAGATGCACCGATTTGTAATTTGGCAGGTGACTGGTAAATGAAAGTGGCGAGCCACTCGTACCTGCATGACTTCTGGCTTTCCGCCCACATCTGTCACTTAATTGATTGTATGTCGGCATTCCCGGTTGCAAGGATCGATGCTCATGTCACTCACTGGATCGTCTTGTCAGGACTTGATTATTCACAACTGTCATATAGCTGGAATATTGCTGTGTGGTGTTAGCTCACTCACATTTGCTCATAGGCTTATGCATGCATGCACATGTGCACGGACGCACTCACACACACACAAACACATGCACACACACATTCTATAACTGAAATCTAGGCATTTACTACATAAAAAGTAACAGCTATTACAATTCAGCAGCAGTGCCTGCAACTTTATGAAGCCTTTTAACTCACTTGCTCATTCACTCTGATTGCTAAAAGCGGCGTAAAACCCAACTCACTCACTCACTCTCATTCACTCACTAATTCTACCAGGTTTCCAACCTGTATTGATCATTCTGATTTATTGATTGCATGGGATAATTTAATCAATGGAAAAATATGTCTTCATATTTGATTTTGGTTTATAAGAGGGTAAGCAGTTACAGTGTCACATATTTATCCACAGCACTGTACAGGCAGACATGACTCACAAGGACAATATCACAGACACCTTCCATGACACTCTTCCTCAATGAAACCGGATGGGATATTAACAGTGGGGAAATTAGTCGGGATGTCCATAGGCTATTGTTGACTTCATAGTCAGGCATAGTTGAACTTTCTAGTTGGAATGATCCAAACTTTGTTTTAATATTTATATGACTATAGAAGCTAGTGAATCAACTATTTGTCTTGTTATCAATGTTGTTTTCTGTCAGACAGTTGAGAAATACATGACCATAGCAGCTAGTGAATCAACTATTAGTCTTGTTATCAATGTTGTTTTCTGTCAGACAATTGAGAAATGCATGACTATAGACTGACCTACTGAGTTTGGTTTTACGCCGCTTTTAGCAATATTCCAGCAGCATCACGGCGGGGGACACCAGAAATGGGCGTCACACATTGTGCCCATGTGGGGATTGAACCCGGGTCTTCAGCGTG
>VKKT01001573.1:101177-116590 GCA_008038995.1 Haliotis laevigata | reverse complement strand
TATGTTAAATTTCCATTACCAATGTATTTATGTATGACATTATGTTTATGTTTATTTATATATGGGCCTAAGGTCACAAATACAATAAACTGAATTGAATTGAATTGAAATTTCGTTCAAACAAAAAAGGACGTTCAAAGGATAAAAAACCTCGCAAAGGTTATATCCACGTATAAATGTGATATTGAACAAGGCTAAGTAATGAAATTAGTTTCTCGAAGAAATATCTAAAATGTACCCAAATATACAATATAATACTGAAACTATAGCAGCAAGACAGGGTGATTGTGTTGACTCTAATTCATCCAACCTTCACATCTAGAACTGTACAACAATGTTGACGTATGGCATCGCTATTATACGAAATGAGGCGTTCGCTGACATCGATACGCAGGATTTTGCGAGGGTCCTTTTGGGAGCCCTTGTACGTAAATATGTGGTGAAAATAATCAAAAACATCCTAACTGTCTGCGTACCGTTATTTATTTCTACTTATTTTCATTATACTGAGGAGAAGTTGTCAGGAATGCCGATAAATACAGTTGTCGTTTTGGGTCATTCATCGCGTCACTCAGGACGGAAACGTTTCAATTCCGTTTCAATTCACCAAATCATAGAATTGTATCTATTTTCAATTTCCTAAATCGTGCTTACTATGCATATTCTAAACATATTCTGCATTATTCTATTTTATTGAACCAGTATTTGCAACGAATAGACGAATGAACGTCTGAAAATTGGAGAAATTACTACACAGTGTCTGAAATTTTATTTTTTTCTTGGTTTACATTTCAACAAGCGCCTTGTTACGACCACAGTTTTCACACTCAGTATATATCATTTGATTTCATCTACACAACTTGTATCGATGACAATGACCATTTGAAATTGTATTTTAAGTTGTATGAGGTCATGTATTTGTCACAGCCGAGTGCGAATGACATGCAAGAAAGTCACTGGCCATTCCGAAAATGCAGTTTTACGATAGAAACTGACACAGCTACAGGTCATTATTGACAATTACAGAGAAATCAAATATCGACTTTGAAGTGAATATGACAGCAAAATCAAGCCAATATATTGAATCAACAATCCCTGGAGCAAACAGACTCGGGTTATGTATCCAGTACAGAAGATGTTAGAGTCAAGGTTTAAAGTGGGGTTTAATTGCTGGTTTAATCCAGCTGTTGCTAGCATTCACCACATGTATCACTCGCGACATGTTTCAGAACGGTTGGTCTAAACGAGCAACTGCTTATGCGTCATATATGTATCAGAATTGGGGATGAATACATGACACGTTTTATGGATAAGAAGATCTTTTATTCTTTATTGCGACGTTTCAGAGCTTGTTCTTGCTCCTTCACCTGATGAATGATTCTCAATGCCTTTCAATAACTTTAGAATCGAGTGTCACAGCAATATACTAGAAATATGATCTCCTTTGTTGCTCTAGCTAAAACGTGACATACTTACCCATTCCAGGAAACAATTGCTCTTCATCTCCTTAATACTCTCAGGAATCTTCAATGGGACCTGAGGACAATACATGAAATCTATAAATGCTTTGAAGAAAAAGAACTGAGGATGATCGTTGAGGGAGAAAGGAAAGTGTGGGGATTGGCTTCTCTTCTATTGACACAGTATTGTTACAGTAGTATACACAGTGGGGCTACGGGACCAGCCCCCCTCCACACACACACACCCCATCCAAAGGGCTCAATTTAAAAAAAATAATAAAATATACTACTACTGAGGTGCATGCAAAATCTGATGACAATCGGTTGAATAGTTTCTGAAATATTTGACTTTAAAGTGAGCATGGGGTTGGTAGGGTGAAATGTTTGTTTTTCCAAAAAAAAAAGGTTTCTAGGACAACGGTAGGGTTTTGAACTCTACACCAGCAGACTGGCTCTGCTAGCGTAAGTGTATTTAAACTATAAATAGCTTATGCACCTTCTAAGCTGATGAATGACGATTCTAAAATCATGGATTGTGGCTTCTAAAAAAATTTCAGCGTCAATCGATACATTTATGGTGTTCAGCAGTGTTAAGACTACCAACCAGTATCGTTTTTGTATTTTATTAGACCTTTATTTGAGGTGAAAAGCTTTCTAACATTTTCGAAGTGAGAAGGCGGAAGTGAACTGACTGATTTGTGTTAATAAAGACGGAGCTCAGTTTAGACATGCAATATAATAATAGGTTGTGGTTTTTAAAAACAAAATTCAGCGTCCATTCACCTGTTTGTCATGATCAGCGTGTTTAAAACTCCCTGGGAGTATCGTGTTTGTATTTTATTGGAGGTAAAAAGCCACCAAACTGTGAAGCGGAAGTAGAATTTGTGATAAACTGTTTCTAGAAGTCTGGTGTGCTCAGCTGATAAAACAGGTTCAAGACATCCTTTGCGTTCCTATAGACGGAGCCCAGCTTAGGAGGATGATGCAATCTCAGGATAGACCTGTTAAACCGAAATGTAACTATCAAGTCCGTGGTAGTGCAATCAGTTGAGGTGCGGATTTAGGATGTGTAGTTGCGCAGCTATGCATTGTCTGTTCGTATCCCATTCAGTGGGTTCCTTGCAACTTTCGTGTGTTTCGTTGGTGGTAGCAAGGAATCAGGATCACATCAGCTGCGCTCAGCTGAATTGGGACACTCTCGTGGTGAGAGAAAGGTAGCTGACACTTAAGTCCCCTAGGGAGAAGTTACCTTCATCTTTCTACTTCACCCTAGCGGAATTGTGGCTACCAGGGATGTTTTGCTACTTTGTTTTAAACCTTTCTATCTTTCTATTTTAACCTTTCTAACTTTACCTATTGTTACAACCACCACGACTGTTAGGTTAGTGAGCCGCTTTTCACCAATAATCCTGCTATACCAGACATGGGCTTCACACAATGTACCCATGTGTGAATCAAACCCCCCATTACAAATGAAGCTGTTTGATACTTATGTACATCATCTCACTGATTACATTGTTTAAATTGAGTGAACTGTGGGCACTCACTGATAATAATTTGTTTGGTTTTCGTAAGGAAGGCTTGTCGGGCCTGTTGCTTCCCTCACTAAGCCTCGGCTGTATACTCGGGTGTGATGTTGATGTCCGCGAAGCAATTTATCATGAATCTTCTCTAATTATAATTTGTTTGGTTTTCGTAAGGAAAGCTTGTCGGACCTGTTGCTTCCCTTGCTCTATGAATCTGTTTTTCTCGTCTTCGCTGATGACGGCGTTTTTACGAAACTTGGTTCGATTCTCTTGTTTCATTCTGTGATATCTTGCGATTTCTGATAGCACTAAACGAAACTCTTCCTCGGAGATTTTAGAGTCAGTGAGCGTGGTGGAAATATGATTGTCTATCGTGTTTAACTTCGCTTCAGCTGGAATTCTAATTTCATCATGTTTCAATGCTTTTCGTTGCAGTCAGCGAGATATGAACTTAAGGGTCAATCCCATCAACCCTACCACTCCGGCTGTTATWTCAATGCCTAGCACCACGGGTGTGGCCACGATGGTGGATAATAACTCGATACCTGCTACGCCTAATATCATGCTGACTGAAACCAGAACACTGTCAACACCGTCCACGGAATTGACGGTCCTGTGATATTTTTTCTGTAATGCCGACCGCGTTCACATTCTAGTTGTTGTTTGATCTCACATATYCGTCGCAAACAAAACCCRTCTACGGTTTCCAGTGTTTTTGCTACTTCATCCACGACTGGGTAGTCCCATCCTCTGTGTGTGTATATATATATTTATTTATATAAAATAATACTTGACTGGTTTTCCGTTAATATCCGATCGATGTATTTGAGGCAGATGAGGTTTAGATTTTTGTACACGTAAATATTCGAGAAATGAATCGATTTTTTTTCTATACCACACACTCCCTCGATATGGAACGAGATCGGGTAATTTCGTGCCTGTCATGGTGGTTTCTGGTGGTATGTCGTTCAACGTAAACCTGAGCGTTTTAGCCAACAGCCGAATGAGTCTCAAGTCGTTTTTTCCGTTATTGGCAAACATGAACGTGCCATTCGAGTCGTTCGTTTTGAGTTCGGCTCCCACGGGTTTAAAGATTTCTTTGTTGAGTGAGCACATGCTGTAGTAGCCATCCGTTATTTGGTTGCGGGAGTTATTGACGAACATCCTGTTGTTTTTGCCGTTGATGTTGGTCCATCGCTGGTAGTAGGTGATATCGCAGAGCGCAACTTCGAGCTGACCAGACGTGTTATCGATCGCGTGCAGCAGTTGAACGGACTCGCCGCTCGTGATTCCCGGAAGCATCATGAATTTGAAAACAGTACACGCTTGGTTCCACAACCCAATGCAGTTCTGGCAGAATCAATTTTCATTTTCGCCGTGTGGTGCATGACCACCGGGTGTGGTGTGACGTTGAACAACACTCGTTGTGATGAGCTAAGTGGGTCTGTATTCTCGTTTCACGTGTACTACCAGATCAGACATATACTGAAAGAAATCAGCGCACCGATTCCACAGGACAAGGTGTGGAATGCTGTAAACAACCCATATGATCGACGTGCGTACGAACGCGTTTGCAGTGAATTCGAACCATATCTGAAGATGGTCGATTGGCGTTTGCGGGGTCCGAACCACGGTTTGGGCATTCCCATTGTTCACAACATGTCTCACGTGGAAGCCAGCAAACAGCTAGTGAAATAACGATTGGAAAATGTTCATATTGGACACTTCAAAGGGTTTACTCGTGCCCTTCTGGGCGTTCAGATGCAAACGCATTCCAGCATCGTGGGTCGTGAAGGGACGGCTTATGACACGTAGAAACAGTTCGTTGCTCACGCCGAGGATGCCATTGCTAGACCCGTCGATCTACCGAAAGCCATTGAACGCTATGAAAACGCACTGGAATACGCCCGGTCGAAAGTCGACTACGTGTTTGGCGCGAGACTGTACAGGGCTCCAAGTGACATGCGGCTGAGGGTGAACAGAGTGGTGTGCTAAAACGAAATCGGCATCGCGACCGCTGATCAAAAGGTGGGCTTGAACCAGGACGTCAATAACGCGAGTCGAGTCGTGCCACAGTACGAAACAGGCATCGTGGCACTGACACCGAAAGTAGAAGTAGCACCACCATGCAAGCAGCTGCTGCCCCCACAGGCAAACAATCAGCGTCACGTCGATCACAAAACGGCGATGGTGGTCGGCGGGATTGCGGTTGGACTGTGCCTCATTTGGTTAAAAATTCCTTAGACGCAATGTACTCCAGACCCGCCACAGCGTGAAAGCCCACTGGTTTTGACTGAGCCACGTGACGGTTTTTGACAAGAATCCTAACAACCAGGAAACAATGCTGCCCAAGATGCCAGGCACCGCTTCTGCAGCTTTGCCGGCCAGTTTAGCCAGGGCTTCGCCGAGAGATTTCAAATGTATTTTTATCCAGTCTCTGACGTCGTCGCCTGATGATGATGGGCTTGGTGGTGTTGGGCTTGGTGGTGGTACACCACCACCGCCCGTCACCAGCACTACTAGGGTCGATATGATGAAGCCCAAAGCCGTGATAACGTTGGCGATGGTGATTCCTTGTTCCCGGAACAGAATTCGGATCCTGTCAGCCAACGTGGTGTCCTGGTTCAAGACTCGGTGGATGGTTTCGTGCACACGACTAATTTGTGATTGAAGGACTGCCCGGTTGGAGGAAGCAGCTTCCAATCTGGTCTGTCTTTCGTCTTCCAGGTCGCACAATCTTTTCTCGATGATGTTTTTTCATGGCTTCGTCGTCGTCCACCATCCTGAGTTTTCATTTCTCGCAAGCGATGTGTTTCTCGATTCCGTTTATTTTACCCATGTTTTTCATGAGTTTTACGCTAGCGTTTTTCAAGGCTTTGTCTAGACCCCAAAGAGGAAGTTCTAAACTTGGCAAGGGTTCGTTCGAGTACGTGACCAATTTTTTTTCGATTTCCTCCGACACTTCTTGGGCATTCTGGGGCAGCCTCTGCTGCTGAGGAAGGGTGTTTACCCCTACGAGTACATGGACGATTGGTCTAAGTTCAACGAGACAAGATTACCTCCCATCGACCAATTTCACAGCAACTTGACCGATTCCAATATCTCTCAAGACGATTAAGCACATGAGATTAACGTGTGGGACAAAAACTGGGCTGAAAGACTGGGCGATTACCACGACCTCTACTTGAAAACGGACGTGCTGCTGCTGGCTGACGTGTTCCAGATTTTCAGAAAAATGTGCTCAAAACAGTACGACCTGGACCCCGCATTTTATTTCTCATCCCTCGGTCTCTCTTGGGACGCCTTGTGGCTTGAGACCAGAGATGTATTCCATCAAGAAAGCCAACGACGATGAAATCCGAAAGGCGAAAAGCGTGAAAAAACACGTGGTGAAAAAACCCATCAAACACGCCAGATTTAAGGAAGCCCWGTTCAAAAATAAAACGTTCRAWCACCAAATGAACATGCTGAGAAGCGACGGACACAGGATATAAGGACTGAGAATCAACAAGACCTCRCTGTCTCCAATTGACACGAAACRATGGATCGCCATCGACGGAGTCACCACTTATGCGTATGGGCACAAACGTGTATCGAATAATTGAATGCTTACGCACACAGGCGTACATACATAATGGAGAAAATTTATTACAGCCCACGCGGGTACTGGAAAGGCACGGACGCCATCCTTAAACTCGCCAAAGCCGCTTGAGTCTCGGAAGACGACGCCAAAGCTTGGCTTAAAAAACAAGCTATCTGGCAAGTCCACCTGCCAGTGCCTCGATACATCCCCAGAAGACAATTTGACATTTCAACGCCGAATCGCGTCCACCAAACCAACCTCCTATGCGTAAAACCTACAAGTACACCCTGACAGTGGTCAACGTCGCCAGTCGCTACAAGGAAGCCGAACCGTTGATGACCAACGATTCGAATGAAGTCGCCAAAGCCTTAGAACACATATACAAATGCAGTCGCTTGACATGGCCTGCCGTATTGCAAATCGATCCTGGACGCGCGTTCATGGGAGCCGTGTCACAGCTGCTAGCCAAGCACAAAGTCCAAGTGGGACGAGGTAGGGCAGGAGCTCACCGTAGCCAAGCCATAGTCGAGAGATTCAATCGCACCTTAGCCGAACGTCTGTTCTCACACCAATACTCACAGGATTTAATGGATCCCTGAAACAGACACATGCAATGGGTTGTACGCTTACCGCGAGTGGTGAATGTCATCAACAATGAAGTCACCAGACTCATAGGCATGAGACCCGTTGAACCCATCAAAATGAAATCTGTCGAATTGTTGTCGGCAGCAGCACGTCGAAAAGCACAGAGAAAACATTACCGGACCGGGTCAACGTTAGGTACTTGTACCAGTCGGGAGAATACGAGGGAGAGAGCAGAAAACGTGCCACCGATCCGATATGGTCCATGACAACATACAACATAGGCCTTGTCGACATCAAAGACGGCGAACGAACTTGTACTACTTGAAAGATGGAGACAATCGTCAGAGAGGAGTTGAGGATCGTACCTCACGACACAGTACCTTACACATCACCCACCGTTTGATGATAGTTTCTCGTCATGAATTTTATCAGTCTTGCATGCTTATGTTTCTGCTTAATGTAGCCAGCCAGCCAGCCACCCGTACACCGAGCCTTTTTCCCGACCGACCGACCCCATGCTCACTTAAAAGTCAAATATTTCAGAAACTATTCGACCGATTTTCATCACATTTTGCATGCACCTCAGTAGTAGTATACACAATAGGGCTACGAGATTGGGGTCTCCCAAAAGCTCAATTTAAAAAAAAAATAAATTGGGGGACCTGGTCCCGTAGCCCCATTGTGTATACTACTGTTACTGAAACCATGTAATACAATTGAAGAGCTGGTCTACGATGAATCACGATGACACATAACACCATTTATTCCTTTTTTTGCCATTTCCTCATACACTACCATACGTATTGAGATCCAACTATTCCCGTTAAGCCAGTTGTTCATACATACATGGTGTATCAAATACAGCCTATAAAGTTAAAAGGCTGAACTTCCATCAACGCTAATCAAATACCGTTCACGTATTGAGTTACCAAAAGCAAGAGATCATATTTAACACCAAAGTTGTATCCGTGTGCCATTAATAGGCTGCAACCAACATGTTCTTAACTGTATATATAGGACTATACACATACAAACATATATTTTGTGAAAATAAAAATTATTTCTTTTTAAAATGTGAATGGTTTTTTTCGTATCAGTGTCCTGCGTAAGTTGTTTAATGCCGCATTAATTATATGAGTTATGACAGTGGTTTGCGATTACTTTTCTGATCTAAATTACCTCACCATATATAACTACTGATATGGCTATAGATGAATTACAAATGTCAATGTATTTTAGGCAATGAATCGGCAAATCAAATCATTGATAGTTAACAATACAGCTGACAGTGGATGTCGAAGCAGCGCTAATAGTTTCGATTGATGTAATTATGTAAAAGGAAGATATACCCTGCTAAAAGAGATTTGTCAATGTCTATAAAACGTTTCTAAATGTATTTTATGAGCTTGTTACATTTCGTGTTAAGTAAAAGTTATTGCCACTTGATTGTGTGGTTTGTGTGCAGGACACATCGAATGACAGGGGTACTGCAGGGCGACATCATCCAATAGATATATGTTGTTTCTGCCAAAACTGTGAGTGCAATATCAACTCATAGGGCGTTACACACCCATTTACGGGACACTTGGTGTCCTCACTGATTTTCAATAATCCACCAATATACCGTTAACCAATATTTTGCTTCTGTTACTGATGTATATATGCGTGTGTGTGCGTTTGTGTCGTGTGGGCGTGTGTGTGTATTAATAAGGGATAGAGATCAAAAACCAAACTGATACTGACATTGGAAAACATGATTGCAGCCTGGTCTCATTATCTAAATATTTTTGTGTGTGAGTCCTAACAAAAGCTTTTTCTTGATTGTTAATTAATTTAGGACGATGCAGCAATTGACGTTGGTCACTACGCTGAGCACTCGTTTCATCACCTCGCCTCTTACGACCAGCATAGGATGCTGATAGACCGAAATCTAGCTCAGAAAAGTTGCGGAAAAATATACCAAGAAGTTGTTATCCATAAGATTTGTCTTGTATTACAATTTGATTGTACGGTGAAGACGTAATTTTTAACAGGACAATGTTTTATTGCAGTGGTTTTGCTGTGTGGCGTTAGTCAAAAGGTAGATTTGTGTGAAATGCAGATGCTGCCGGATAAGAAGTTACCCTTTTCACTAACATATGATGTCTTCCTTAATCCATTCCTATCATTTTCATACCTATTCTGACTGTAAAGCTCAACTGTTTGTTGGTTTGTTTGTTTAACGCCTGACTCAGGCATCCAGCTATATGGCGGCGGTCTGTAAATAAATACACCTGGCTCTCCAGTGACCAACGCATCAAGCGAGCAATAATCTACGCAATTGGGATACCATGACATGTGTCAACCAAGTCAGCGAGCCTGACCACCTGATCCCGTTAGTACCCTTGTACAAGCATTGGTTACTGAAGACCAATTCTAACCTGTTTCGGCCGACAATAGAGAGTGAATGTTCTTCCACCTTCCTATGGAGATGGACCTTGTTATGGTGTTATATAATTCACAAACGTCAACAAAATACTTTACAGTATATCGCAATACACTGGCAACAGGTATGTTTGTGCATCTGCATAGGGATACGTTATGGCCCAGTGTCTCAGTCTGTTCGGTCGTTAACTACGTGGGTTGGCATCGGTGTTCTGACTCCTGAATATTAGAATCTGCACTGTACAGATGTAGATGTCCTAGGATGTTCTGGATGTCCCAGATGTCGCAAAACTGCGTACAGAGTGAGTGAGTTTAGTTTCACGCCATGTGGGGATTCGAACCCGGATCATCGACGTGACGAGCCAACGCTTTAACCATTAGGCTACCCCACCGCCCTGCTGTTAACAAAGGATTCGTTAATTAGAAGATTTGATCGCCTGGTTTATCGGGACTTCTACGGGATGTATTTCCAGGAGTTTACAATAGTTTAACATAGTGAACGTATACAGCATAATGCGCTTAGGTTACATATGGTCATTATATTCAATCTGCTAAGGCCCACAATGAGCAGTCCCATAGCTATGTCACGTCTTGTTAAAAATAAGATTACTGACAGATTCAAGTCGTTAATTTTCCATCCATAACAAGTTGACATAATTTGCAAATATTCCACGGTGTTTTATGAATTTATGTGTTAACGTACAACATATCTTCTGACCGTGTCTTCATGGTCTCAGTGGGTACAATGAGTGAAGCCCATTTCTGGTGTCCCCGCCGTGATATTGCTGGAATATTGCTAAAAGCGGCGAAAAACCAAACTCAGTCAGTCAGTCAGTCATGGTCTCAGTGTCCGTAAAGTATCTATAAACACCCTGACTTCGAGACCATGCAATTATTTCTTTCAGAGCTACCATGCAAATCCAGGAAGCAACATGCCGAACTCAGCAATATTCCAGGTATATGGAGGCGGCGAGCCTGACAACCCGATCCCGTTAGTTGCCTCTTACGACAAGCATGGGTTACTAAAGATCAAAACTGTAGATGTCCCAGATTCTTTTTGAGGTTCAAAAACATTATAGATGTCCAAAAATGTTGTAGGCGTTCCAGAATGTTGCAGAAAGGTCCCGATGTACCGGAACGTATCCTACGTCACCGCTGAACACACAAGAAGCCTTACAGATAGGGAATTTATAGTTAGATCAAAAGGAGTTTGATTCGTTGCTAAACAAGCGTGGTTTGACACGCTATGGAAATACCCATCTCTCCAATCAAGCATTTGAAGAGATCCATCATTGTCTTAGCCCAAGTATAAATTCCAAAATGCCCAATTAAAAAAACATAAATTAAAAAGATCTAATTGTTATGCAGTAGTTTATTGGAAAAACTGCCTAGACATCACAAAATATAACTATTTGCGTAGTTTCTAAATCTGTCTGCGTGGAAGTAATATTTTGTGTCGGTTAAGCAATGAATAGGGTCGCAATAACTGAATGTACCTTTAAACACTGATATCAAACATTAGCAGACAACGAAAAAAGCATGTTTGCGAACGCAGTCATTATTAATGCCTCATGATACGATCAATCCCTCAATAATTTCGGTGGGCGGTGTTATTTCAAATGGCTGGATTTCGTTAGTTGAGTGCTTTCCATTAGAGTACATACATATATGTATCAAGCCCACGTACACTATAGCATCACTTCAATATGATTGGTCTATACAAAAGCGACCATTTACTGGAACCCCCTTTTACGACTTCACGTTGGTGAACAACCGCAGCAATTCTGACAAAACCATGGCGTCGCCATAATAGGACAAACACCCTATCTATTAACTTAAAAGGGGGTTTTAACCCTCCTACAAGAACCAGGATTACTTCCATCTCACGAGTCTGTTATGCCTATAATTTGCAGGACAATTAGAGGCCAGTGAATAGCTTGAGACCATGTTCGTAATTGCTGTGGAAACGTGCAGTTAGACCGTCAAATGATGCTCTTTTGATCATGGCCTATTACCTCAATCGGAAGTCAGTTATGAAAGCTATAACACCAGATACATATGTCCTCTGGGAATGATAAATTTTAACATCACGTCTAATTGGAAGGAAAAAGCTACGAGAGGACACAGAGCGAAACATCAAATATTTTCATTTTTCTGACTGTTGTAAGGTCTCGGACAATGATACTTTAATTGATATTTGATGTCTTTATGATAAAAGAGACATCAAAGACAGAGAACAGCAGTTTCACTCGTTCATCTACCAAAACAGATTCTATAGTGCGTTAAAAGCAAAACGTACAGACGTTAAACAAGGCATGTAAATCAGAGATAGACAACTTTGTGAAACTTCATTAACAGATCTATTTGAAGCTACATTCCGAGATGATAGCTTGACGATGATAATGACCTTGACCTTTACAATATGTAACTTGTAGCAGCACATGGACATAACAGGATTAGTTATTATCTGACGTACACAAATTGACATCACTCAGGTTCTATCACGGTTGATTTTATTTATGACGCTGTCCAAGTTTGTCCAAAATTACAACATAGAAAATAACCCGCTATGTTCAGCGTCTAAATGCATTTGCACTTTGTCCGATAAGTTTGCCGTTATGTTCATTGTAATGTTTTAGCTAATATATACTTAGAGGATGTTTCAATGTAAAGAATACCACTGTATTACTTAATTGAGATACGTTGAATATGTACAGTCATACAGTGACGCCATTTCCATCAAAGTACATCCTTGTTGCAATTGCAACATTTAACATTAATTATAAAGTTTGCGTATGAGATAAGTCATGTTTCACCCATTACGCTGAGGAAAAGAATGTTGATGTTTTTCAAGCATGCTGTATTTGGTTTTGTTACATTGCTTCTCTTTACGTTCTTTACTGCCAATGTATATCAATTTTCAGTGAAAGAAACGACTCCCAATGGTCAAGTCAGCCAACACAATAAGATTAAATACTTGTTTCTATGTACGAAAATATAAATCATATTAAGCGGGGCCTGCCTACGTTACAACAGATAGTTATATTTGTTCAGCCGTGTGACGTTAATATGTCGAAAGAGTGAGACTGACGTATCAAGGTAATCAGAATTTGGAACTAATTCCACAACATGACAGAGAAGCATGATGTTATTTAAGGTGATTTTCTGAGGCATTCAAGTTTGATAGACATCCTTGTCACAAGCAGACATCTGACAGAAATATCACATTTGAAACGAAGTAATAAATATGGATGGAGTGTTTACTGGCCTAAATCAGGAATGTTACGTTTGAAACTGTCAGATTGTAGATATCGGATGCATTGTATTTTTCCGACCAAACAAGGTTGCATTGCAAAAGTAGAAGCTAGTCCATTTTAAACATAATGCTAAGACTCAAATGATATTCTTCACCAGAAATACTGGCGCCAAACACACCATCAAAAACACATATAGATACACCAATTTATCATCATGTCCACACTGTCAACATGCAGATAGCTATTAATTTAAATTTGCTTTGAACATACGAAGACAACGAAGTTTGTATTTTCAGTCTTCTTCATTTTCAGAGAAACAAAACTAGTTTACTCACTGGAATTTGTGTGTTACATTTAGGTAAGGGGCTGGCACCCCATTGGCACCAATTGTGCTCCCTCGTCTCCCTCGTATCTTTATGAATATGATTACACATTCAAGACGGATTGGAACACTCAGAACTACTTACTTTGAGTTTAATGGCATCACTTTAGGCATCAAAACCAAAAGAAGACAATTCGGAAACGTTAACATCTGCTTCAAATATATCTATGATCTGATATCACTTCATAACCATCAAATAGAAATTCATTTCCGCTGATATATTCCCCTTTTTTAGAATGACAAAGGCCTATCTCAGATGTGTTGCTTGCCTAAGTATTTTAGAGTGACCAAAACCCTCCATGAGAATTCTACTTCATGGGAGACACGCGGAGGACTTTTGAAGAAAGGACACCTTCTCTACGAACACCTTCTGTCGTCACTATTTGAAATTGAATCACAATCGCATGCTCTTTACATGGACGGATATCCATGAGATAAGGGAAAGAGTGTTGTCGCTATTCCTTCCATGTCTGCTTATAGTTTGTCAGTGTTTCCTGTTCTCTGTGTTCCAGGGACAGACGTGTTGGTAACTTTGCAATTGGTATAGGAAATTCAAATGACCTGCCACCATCATCATGTGACTTTGATACCAAATGTTGGTACTTGATCTGAGTAAACATGCTACCTTCCATGGTACTTTCAGTTACTGTCAGTACGAAGGAATCCAACTGTGCATTGTCTTGTTATCCAGCCGGGATTTTGAACTGCACTCTCTGTTGGAAAGCAGCCAGCGTAGATGGGAGTGATATCTACTCCCATGGGTGTTCTTGTCAGAATCCTGGCTGCTTGTTTTTACCAGGTCATAGTTCTTCCCTACACGTCACCGGTGTAGACAATGGAGGAAGGAATTTCAATAGTCCGCCCTGGAGATGATGAAGGCTTGGATCAACAATGTTCCGCCTTTGGCGTCGATACACTTCCTGCTTTGTTGGAATGCTGCGAATACCATGATATGCACTTCTGAATATTACGGATAGATATTTATCCGAGTTATACATTCAGCCGATCAATGATGACGCCATGGGTTCTGGCATTGTATCTGGCTGTGATCCACTCCGATTGGGAAATCAAGGAGGCCATATGGAAACGTATGATTGTATCTCGTATGCAAACACGGGCATAACGAAGCAAAACTTTGAAATGTGACCGGGATTTGATACCATATGTCGGTCCTCAAGTTTAAGTTTCGACGAGTTTTGAAGAAAACGACAAAACATAATGCTATCACATACATGTATACCATTTATGAGATTGGCAATGTTTTAGAATGTTCCTATCGATAGCATTTCTACCTGTAATGTTCTAGCCTGTTCCTAGTGATACCATTACTAACCTTGAAGTTCTAGCCTGTTCCTATTGATACCATTACTAACCTTGACGTTCTAGCCTGTTCCTATTGATGCCATTACTAACCTTTACGCTCCAGCCTGTTCCTAGTAATGCCATTACTAACCTTTACGTTCCAGCCTGTTCCTATTGATGCCATTACTAACCTTGAAGTTCTAGCCTGTTCCTATTGATACCATTTCTAACCTTGATGTTCTAGCTTGTTCCTATTGATGCCATTACTAACCTTGATGTTCTAGCCTGTTCCTATTGATACCATTACTAACCTTGAAGTTCCAGCCTGTTCCTATTGATACCATTTCTAACCTTCATGTTCTAGCTTGTTCCTATTGATGCCATTACTAACCTTGATGTTCTAGCCTGTTCCTATTGATACCATTACTAACCTTGATGTTCTAGTCTGTTCCTAGTAATGTCATTACTAACCTTTACGTTCGAGTCTGTTCCTATTGATGTCATTACTAACCTTGATGTTCTAGCCTGTTCCTATTGATGTCATTACTAACCTTGATGTTCTAGTCTGTTCCTAGTAATGCCATTACTAACCTTTACGTTCTAGCCTGTTCCTATTGATACCATTACTAACCTTGACGTTCTAGCTTGTTCCTATTGATGCCATTACTAACCTTGATGTTTTAGCCTGTTCCTATTGATGCCATTAAAGGTAATGCCATTACTAACCTTTACGTTCCAGTCTGTTCCTATTGATGCCATTACTAACCTTGATGTTCTAGCTTGTTCCTATTGATGCCATTACTAACCTTGATGTTCTAGCTTGTTCCTATTAATGCCATTACTAACCTTGATGTTCTAGCTTGTTCCTATTGATGCCATTACTAACCTTGATGT
>VKKT01001573.1:20046-39781 GCA_008038995.1 Haliotis laevigata | reverse complement strand
GTATTAAGAACCGTTGACTCTGATAGAACGAGTTCGCATTATGCCCCATTTAGTATTAAGAACCGTTGTCTCTGATAGAACGAGTACACATTATACCCCATCTAGTATTAAGAAACGTTGTCTCTGATAGAACGTGTTAGCATTATGCCCCTCTAGCATTAAGAGCCCTTGACTCTGATATAACGTGTTCGCATTATGCCCCATCTAGCATTTACAACCGTTGACTCTGATAGAACCAGTTCGCATTATGCCCGATCTAGTATTAAGAACCGTTGTATCTGATAGAACGAGTTCACATTATGCCCCATCTAGTATTTAGAACCGTTGACTCTGATAGAACCAGTTCGCATTATGCCCCATCTAGTATTAAGAACCGTTGTATCTGATAGAACGAGTTAGCATTATGCCCCATCTAGTATTTAGAACCGTTGACTCTGATAGAATCAGTTTACATTATGCCCCATCTAGTATTAAGAACCGTTGTCTCTGATAGAACCAGTTCACATTATGCCCCTCTAGTATTAAGAACCGTTGACTCTGATAGAATCAGTTCACATTATGCCCCATCTAGTATTAAGAACCGTTGTCTCTGATAGAACGAGTTCGCATTATGCCCCTTTAGTATTAAGAACCGTTGTCTCTGATAGAACCAGTTCACATTATGCCCCTCTAGTATTAAGAGCCGTTGTCTCTGATAGAACCAGTTCACATTATGCCCCTCTAGTATTAAGAACCGTTGTCTCTGATAGAACCAGTTCACATTATGCCCCTCTAGTATTAGGAACCGTTGTCTCTGATAGAACCAGTTCACATTATTCCTTGTTAGCATTAAGAACCGTTGTCTCTGGTAGAACGAGTTCACATTATGCCCAGTCTAGTATTAAGAACCGTTGTCTCTGATAGAACCAGTTCACATTATGCCCCTCTAGTATTAAGAACCGTTGTCTCTGATAGAACCAGTTCGCATTATTCCTTGTGAGCATTAAGAACCGTTGTCTTTGGTAGAACGAGTTCACATTATGCCCAATCTAGTATTAAGAACCGTTGTCTCTTATAGGGTGAACTCGTTCTATTTAGTATTTAGAACCGTTGAATCTGATAGAACGAGTTCGCAGCAAGCCTTCCTTGTATTAAAACGTATCTGGTGAGATTCAGGCGAGGTGGTTGTTGCTGCAGTCTCATGTAAATTTGAAGGCTACAATAACATTATTTCTAGTCACCTGTGTGTCAAACATTTGTACATTCTGTATTCAGGTAAGCGTACTACTTAAACGTCTATTCATGTTACTTCACGTCTAGCATACTGTCACGAGACGAAAGTTACGTGTCACACGTCATCTATATTGCTGAAAGAAGCTCACTGTAGAAGGTGTCTCCAGACAGAGCATCAGACACATAGCTTATCAACTGATACGACTCGGTGAGAGGAAATTGGTACTGATCTAATTTCAGTTGTCCTATACGGATATGGTTAAGGAGAGGTTCAGATGTGGGGGCATCTCTTTGTCTGATTACATTGCTCGGTCTACAATTTGATAACTATATGGTGAGGAGCGACGCTTCCACTCACATAAAAGGTTACTGTATTAGAAGAATATTGGATAATTTCATTAATGGAACTGGAGAGGTCAACGTCCATATGTACGATCATGGACAACTTTAAAACCTCTAATCATGGTTCCATGGTTGGCATAGTCATCTGAGGCGCCGACATTTGCTGATGATTCTTCGGCTGGAGGTACGTCTTATTGATAACTTATTCACAGCTCTCTAGCACATTAAATTTTAAGTATCGAATGGAATTATATACTCTCATTAAGCATTCATTTTTTACCTAATTTTGACCAATCAGAAGCATTCTGCAATAGATGGTAGAAATCGGGCAACTTGAGTATATTAAGTAAAACTATTTTGAGTACAGTTCTGATCGGGGAAAGCTTCACACAAGTCATCAATCTCTTGTGCCGCGAAGGGCCGGCTTGTCGAAGGATTGACAAACAGCGGTATTCAGCCAAAGTACCCGTTTAATGACTGTGCCGAGGGCTCATTTCTACCAGTAATTCACCAGGTCAATGTTAAGCAATGTGATTGTCCTCTGGGTTCATACAATTTGTGAATCTCAAGTCAAGTTAATCATTTTGGATGTTCAGGGTACAGAAATTATCATTTGTAATATTTGGTACTTTGGAGGAGTTTTAAAAGCACGTGCTACGTAGATGCAACTGGACCTGAAAAGCATTTGATCAAGCTTTCTTAGAGAAATAATGATTTCTTCATTTCTTATCACATCTTGTATAACGTGTCACCCTGCAAAGGGAGATGTCAAACGGCATGACTTGCATTCCACGCATGGTATGAAACCAGGTGTAATAGTTTTGGGGGTTTGGACGATAAAGAACATTCGATGTTTTCTCGATTATCGTATGAATAATTGAAAATATGCCACCAACGAATTAAGGGTAACCCTATCTTAGACTCAGGCCATCCTCCGTGTATTTACAATGCTTTTTTGACGCAACAGGCCTCGTCATAGGGAGAGGAAACACTGCCAAAAACATAAAAATTAATACGTTTGTGACAAAATGTGACATGTTTACATATCATATAGAAATCATGCAAAGTATATCTAATGTTAGTTGGCAATAACCTGCTAAGTGACGCTGAAACCAGTAAGAACGATCTGGAGTCTCTGTAAATAGGAGTAGCTACACTTACTTCTCATCTCACATTACATCTCAAGTCATGGAAGACCTGCACTTTGTATGATCTCTCTATACCCTGGGATACATTGCCTGGACCTTAGCTCGGAGTTGGATTACTGTTACTGAGAAATGAATGTTATCACCATTATTTATACTGCTGTAATATCTGCTCTAGTAGTATAGGACTGACAGTTTCGGACCAGTCCCCTATAAGTCATATTTGTTTATGATTCATTGCCCCTGTGGGAGTAATAATATGGTTGGAATGATGGTGGACCATCATTTGACGTCTGTAAATTTATAAGTGAAAGTACGAGGTATACCGGAGGTACATGCAAAGTTTCACGAAAATCGGTCAATAGTTTAAGAAATATTAACTTTTTAGTGAGAATGGGGTCGGTCGGATGAAAGGCTAACTATCCAACGTATTGCCGTCTTATTATAGGGGCCTCAACATCTGTAGGGCACCGTGAGTTTCGGCAACCCAAATGCAATGGAACCAATAAGCCCAACGTTTCGAGATTTTCTACCCATATGTGGATTTTATCTAGAAAAATAAATCGAACGGCTTGGAGGACACAACGCTCTTTGAAACAATGAATCTCTGTTTCTCAGCTCCATCGGCAAACCAAAAGAACACCGCAATACATTCTAGATCTTCCAAGGAATTGTAACCAACACTGGGTTTGTTTGCTAGAGCATTGCGGAATCCCTTGAATGCAGCATGCATATTGTATACAACAGAGGTGGATTCCTTCTGTTGTATACAATATGCATGCTGCAAAATATATAGTTCTCTATCTATATTTCCAATTGCGTACACACATATCTTTTTCTACGCAATGTAGTGGGGGTCCTCAGGTTTGGCCGTTTCTGTCTTCTCGTCGGCCTGTCTATCGACCAGTATGTGGGCCAGTGTGCAGTGCTTCCAGGTCTTGCAGACGACCTCCAGAGAAACACGGCGACTGGGTCCACTTTTGCATCGATTGTAGCATCTGCCCCACCTTCCAGATGTCCAGACGTGTTTCTACTTGTACCTCCTCTACGTTTATTTATTTCCACCCGTTCTTCGTCGTCGTCAATGTCCAGCCTAGACAAGATGTCGAACAACAAATTTGGTGTTTGCTGCACACGAGCTGACAACATCATCGCATTTTGCTCCGTACGGGCCTCAATCTTCCCCAAGAGGTCGTAGAAGTGACGTCGATGGTTCTCCGGTATACCTCGTACTTTCACTTATAATTTTACAGACGTCGAATATTATTACTCCCACAGGGGCAATGAATCGTGAGAAAATACGACCTTTTGGGGACTGGTCCAAAACTGTCAGTCCCTATACTATTGTTCTTCTATTATATTACAGTTGTATTTACACTGCCACACTATTCTGTACTGCCATAGTGATACCTTTGTACTGAAATTGAATCGTGAACTTGATTAATATTAGAGTACAATTGTTGACTACAGTATATTTCTTCGTTGTTTGTTTGGTTTCATACCTAAAGTGCACACGGAAATAGAAAGAAAATAGTTTTGGCATTTATTTGTAAATTGATCCATTGAAATATATAGTTTTAACAAATATTTAATAGCTATGCTTTTCACAACTAGGCCTTTGAATTTGGGTCTCTAATTATCATCCAAAATACCATTATGACGTGGGGTCACAATCAACTATGGGTGGGAACGACCTGCAGCACTGTTTAGACGGGAAGATGCATGTGCACGTGCATTGCCTTAGCGATTGTGCAATTGACAATCAAACAATAGTAAACTTTCAAGAAGAGTACAAGCATGAAAAATGAAATGAGAAAGTCCCTTAATCAATTATTTTGCATAACAATTAGGATAAAAAAAATAAATGAATGGTATATGACGTTTTTCATAAAATATATTATGTTCACGAACCTATGGAGATTACATCTCATTTGCATACTATAGCTTGCACCAGAAACGTACATTTTGACTTTGATGGAAATTCATGACACGACACGATTTGCTCTCTGTAGACCCACCTATGGGTTGTTATGGGATGTTACAAAAAGTGGTAAAAACAAAAGTTAACAGTCAAACTTTAGCTGTGTTCAAAACTACGAAATATACGCCAACAAAAAAACCCACTGTATTTCTGTTTCCTTGTGTACTATAGTTCTTTCACGGACTGATTCCCGGTTGACGTTCTAGTTTCAACACTGAACACCCTTGAAAATGAAAAGTCCACAAAATCAAGAATTGAATAAGAACTACGCCTGTGACAATAGCATGCAAATAGCTTGCACAAGGAAATACAAGTGGTTGTAATTACATAAGGAAAAGCTATTCAATAATATCAGTGACGTTCGGTTATTCTGTTAGATGTCATTTTTATACGTACGCAATTACCTTTGTCATTTAATGTGTAAATAGACACTATTGGGATTCAAGAAAATATAACAGTTATATATGACACAAGCCGCGAAGCTGGCGCTAAAATTAGACATGTATTAACATAAAACACTAAAAGTCATTATTACAGTTAATACGTCAGTCTCGCTTTCAAACTCGGTGACACAAACGACAAACCCCTTTCCATATTCATAAGACTTTCTGCTGAATGCGGAGTTGACTGTATGATTGAACGATCCATGCACTGGGGTAGGGTGTCAGGCAAAGCCTCTCTCAAGTCGTAAGACAAAACTGAAGTACTGGGGGCCCATTTCTGGCAGTAAAACACAAAAGGAAACCTCAGTTTTCGAATAAATATTTGTCTTGTTTTATTTGTTTGTTGTTTAACGCCAGCAATATGACATCGATCTGTAAATAATCGATTCTGGACCAGACAATCCAGTGATCAACAGCATGAGCATCGATTGGGATACGATGACATGTGTCAACCGAGTCATAGTGCCTGACCACCCGATTCCGTTAGTCGCCTCTTAAGATAAGCATGGGTTTCTGAAGATCAATTCTAACCCGGATCTTCACGGGTCTTGAGGAAATAAACAATATTAAGAGAACGATCTATTTTTGAGAAATTTGAAAAAAAAATATCTTTGTTTCAGATGGAAAATTCACTTTCTGGACATGTCTCTAGTTCAAATAATGTTGTGAGATAGTATGTGATTAGTCATTTCGTGACCGGTCGTAGTCGAGAGACTATTGGTAGTTGTAGAGATAGTACTATAGTAGTGGTAGTAGCCCTTAGATAAGAGAGGACTGAATGGAGCTTGGAGGGATAGATCTTAAGCGATTCAATTGTTTGTCTGTCATTGTTCTCCGGCGGTGTGTTTTGAGCTGACAGCGGCGTAAAATAACAGGCTAACAAACAGAAATGATGTGTAGTCAGTAACAGGAAACGGAAAACTATATTACCTAGCTTAATTTAGACCAATGGTTAATATAACCTGAGTGAACCTGGCATCTAAACCCAAGCTCGTAGCCCAGATGTAATGTGTTTAAGCCTGTCTTTGCTTGATAATTTTCTAATCTCATTAATTTTATGCCAGACGTTGTCTCGTCCATATAGTTATATCATTTACAATAATGTAGTGCCACAAATATCAAAGCTCACACAATCAATGTTCTGTATGTAACACTGGATATGAATAATGTTCAATACTTGTTGACATTTAGGCTGCCAGTCAGAGACTTTCCATCTTTCAGTGAGATAACCATTTATATTCAATCTTTGGAAGATGAGGATGAGGATGACAACAGATACTCACCGCGTGCTTCCAGGGCACCCGATTTTGCACAGGTAATTATTTATTAAGAGTTTCCTCCCTTTATACACAGGTTATGCAAGGACCCTTTCTGACTCACATATCGTTTACTTCATCTCAGTAACCTTTCTCGTCGGATACTCTTCAGATCTTATATCATCTAACAACTAATAAATCATCTTATTAATAATTTCATATACTTTCTGATAGTTTCACTGAGTTTGTCCTTCCTAATGTGCACTAATTATCTAAGAATGCATTCCATTTTCTATACTTTCTATACCCATATTTTTCACACTTTGAAATAAGTAACTCTGTGTTGTCAATGTATAACCAGCTCCAACATGCCGGTAACCCATGGAGTGCCTGCTGGAGTCATGTACTCCCTGAGTTTGTGTACCTATATTTTCACACTTTGACCAAATTTGTAACTCTTTATTGCCAATGTGTAACCAGCTCCAACATGGAGTCGTGCACTCCCTGTCTTTGTATACCTATCTGAAATGAATAAAAAGATTTTAAAAAAGTGTGCATACCATTTTATTGAAAATGTCGGAACACAAACCACTATTCCAATAATTGTGTGATATTGAACTTGGTATAAGTGATAAATAAAGAATGATTTAACGTTGCGTTCACGTTTGTTACATACACGTCCATGTAGACAGGATGCCCGTGGAAGTTTGTCTGCCGGAACTTGTCTTGATTATTGTTGGTGTAAACTTGCCAAGCTACTTAGACTCCGAGTCGACTAAAGATACGCCAGCATATTGACCTCAAACACCTCACTCATCACTCCTGTCGCCAAGATCTTATGTCAAGCCACAAGGCCTGTTAGAGCACGCCGCTTCACTTCAAGTAACCAGTCCAAACGTTCCATCTTACGAACTCAAGTCTTCGGGTTTTCGGACGTTACAATATGCTTCAGTTTGGAATTCTCATCCACCCAGTCTCATTCAGCTCCTACATTGCCATCTTTCAAGTCAGCATCGAAGACAAATCTCTTAGAACTTTACTCCAAATAATTATTCAGGCAGGTATTTTGCTCGGTATTTGCAAAACTATTTTTTTTTGTAAATCTGCTTGCTATTTGAGCATGTGTTGAGTCGCCCTATCATTAGCATTACATGTACTGTGTTTAATATCGTTTGTATCTGCAGATATAGTCCGTTTGACTTCATTTTACACCGATGAATTGCTCACTAACACAAGCTCTAATAATTGCAACAAAACCAAATTGTGCACAGTCACATGAAATCGACTGGCCAACTCTGATGATTTTGTCTCACAATTTTTAACACCCGAATAAAAAGGTTATTTAACAAACGATCATTATTTTGTTGTCACTTTAGATAATGACGAATCGGAACACTTGTCACTAGTGAAGACCTCCCAGCACTACAACCTTCTGTACTACCCGCAGTGCTGGTTTCCCGGCAGTGAAAGCGATATCAAATGTAAGGCACCATGAACAATAATGAGTAGGACCACTTGGCACATGCAATTAGGATGCAAGATTGAACATATCAGCAATGCCTACACCGTACCCTTTTAATCACATCTTGTCAACCGCATTAGTGGAACAGGCACAAAGAATTCAGTATTATAAATGATTTGGTTGGAATTATTAAAAAGGACAAGGTCAGGTTTAATTTCCTCTTTACGTTTGAGGCTGTGCACGAGAGTAATCCAATCCACAAACAATGCTAAAAGACTACAAGATCGATCTAACCACGCCACCATGTCGCTTAAGATACTGTGTTTGTGCTAATGCTGGGCATCCGTTGACAAGGTGCTGGGAAGACCATGTGGTTTCAAATATACATGCTGCATGTGAAACGAGAATGGTATGTCATGAAATCTCAAACAGAGTCTGTTTGAGATTTCATGACATACCATTCTCATTTGCATTTACTCTGAACATGACTATTCTATCTTAGAAAGCTCTAAGGCTGGGTGTACTGCGTAAGGTGTGACCCAAACATTCTACCTTAGATTTGGGTGCAATCAGATGGAAGGTATCGTTCTTTGCGACGACGGGGCATATGGTGAGTTGAGGTGAAATTGGGATTAACGTCGTACTTCAGAACATTTCGCTCATATGATGACGTGCATGCGTGTGTATCTGTGGCTGCTTGTACTAGCCCAGTCTTAATCTGGTTTTATAGTGCTAGCTCACTGAGATACCATACCGCAGTTAAGCATGAATACCCCACTCAGACACATTAAACTGACCCCGACCCGACCAGTCCTTGTTGTACCCATTAATGCCGAGCGCCAGGCAGGGACCAACAAGTACCATATTTTAACGTGTTTGGGTCTTTCGGCCGGGGATCGAACCCACTAAACCACGGAGGTGGTATCGGGGCAAATAGGGATCTGTTGGATGTTGTCGACAGGGTCTGACTATCATGTGTGTATCGCGGGTGTGCGCAAAAGCTCCAGAACCCGCTGACGTAGTTATGAGGTATGTCTTCGGGGCACATGTCTGTAATAACAAGGGCAGCCACACGCACGGCAATCACTAGCGTTGTGAATGTATCGGCCATTATGCTGGACTCACAACTTATTGATCTAAAAACCCACGATATTAATTTTACAGATATTGATCGTTATTAAACTTTCACTATCATTTCCGTTATAATCTGTATATAGTTGTTGTCCTTTATACCGGTTTAAGTCATGTTTCTAATTACAAGTATATTATGTAGTAATGTTTTGCGAGTTAAAAAATTATAAGGACACGAGGAGCTCATCAATAATGCTATGTATTAAATCTCCTCGTCAATAGGATTCCTGTCTATCAGGTTTCTTAGAAATATTTCATTGGCAGCAACATTGCTCATCAATATTTTCTTGAAACTTCTTTTCAGGAACTTTTATTTTGCTGCTAGATCGGTAGCATATCATCAGAAATGCTTTATGACTGTGGCATATTGTGTTGGCCAGGAGACCTTTAGATAGTGCATCTCGTTCATATATACTCCATATTAGTGTCAACAATGTATAGGTTACAAGATGGTATTGCAATTTGTTCAGCTACTTGTCATAAGTGTTCATAGAAAGCACAAATTGACGTTTCAGGGAATTACGAAAAATCACACTTCAATCATTTCGAAGAATGTGAAACTGTGGAAGAAGATACTTTTATACCGGGAATGATTACAATCTGGCTTCCAGCAATTGGCAAGGATGATTATTCCTCTTGCAAAACAAGACAACAATGTTTTTCTCCGTATTGAAAATAATGCAACAAAACCTTATCCACAACCATATGAAATCTCTTCTTAAACACGGTCGATTGTACAATTCCGACGATATTATAAGCATGTATTTTTATGAATTATCACTATCAAATTAGCGATGATACTGGGTGAACGCGTATTCTTCGGTGGTGCACGTCATAAACCCTTGCAAAGGCTAGTCAGTTGTTCATCTAAAATATATTCGGGAACGTATGGTACAAGTCAAAACAAAAAATCTCATAACTGATTTGAACCTCACCGCGAGGGGCGGTGGGATATCCTATTGGTTAAAGTGTTCGCTCGTCACGCCGAAGAGACGGGTTCGAGTCCCCACATCGGTACAATGTGTGAAGCCCATTTCTGGTGTGCACTGCGTGACATATTGCTGGAATGTTGTTAAAAGCGGCGTAAAACCATACTCACTCACTTGAACACATGCGTAAAAATATTAACAGTAATCAAAAGCATCTACTGATAATTATAAATTGTACTATCTTTATGCTAATGACATTATAAGCCAGCGTCGACTTTGCGAATTTAGTGTGCCATTTATTGTCACCTGGACAATGGGAATAAAACCAAACAAGGTTAAAAAAGATTGTCTGCTATAAAACCAAATCGTCAGACTTTTGGGCCCCCGTAAATTCGCAAAGAAATGTACGCTCATGTTTAACTACTGAAATTGAGATAGCTTCCTAAAGAGGGCAGGCCGATTTGACATGGAACACAAACCTGGGAGAACTAAAAACCTCAGAATTACTAACCGACCGCTTGGTTTCTACTCACACAGATGTAATTAAGGAATTTCAAGTCGACTGCTATGAAAACATATTCTGCGAGTTGAGGAAATGCCTGAACTTCAGCCATCAACATGTCAGTGACTGTTTTTTTCCACAGCCATAATATCAACAGTAACGCCATCTAACAGGGGAGTAGGAGTGGAATGACGAGGGTGATCAAGTGAGTGAGTGAGTGAGTGAGTGAATATTTAACGTCACATCGCAATATCTCAGCCATATCGTGACGAAAACAATTTATACAATAGTGAGTGAGTGAGTTAAGATTTTAAGTAACATCGGCAACATTTCAGCCATATCGTGACTACAAACAAGTTCTTATTTTACAATAAATAAAGGCCCATTATAAACAAACTGTCAGCAAAGGACAGTAAAACAACTAGTATATCACAGATTTCAATTTAAAACTAGTAATTAACACTAAAACATTTTAACTATAGATAACAATTAGGAGATAAACATACTGTGTTTGGAAATTAGATGAATGTTAGACCGAATCGATAGTCTCTAAATTTAATTTGAAGCCGAACGCGTAGCCGTTAGCAAATTAGACAAATCTAGCCAGACATTTAAAAGACGCATATACTACGATTAAAAAGTGGATAGATTAAATTTACCTTGAATGTTTTGGGAATTACGTACCCTCTCAGGGGGACAATAATGTTACAGTACTTTAACCCCCTTTGAGGGTACAGCCACTGACAATCTAAGTTGCTAATGTAAACTACACATCATGAAAATACATCTATCTACAGAACATATTAATCAAAATTCATTAATTGAATTAATTTATTTTTAAAACAAATTAATTAAATGAAAATTAACAGTGTTAAAAAGATCCTTAACTGTTTTCACATTGAAATATGTATCCCTTATGATGGAGAATTCAACACAGTCAAGCAGGATATGCTTGACCGTGACTCTCTCATCACAAGGGATACAAAACGGAAGAGAGTGAGTGACATAAAGAATCTAACATAAACAAAGCTTAACATGTAAAACAAAACAACTTTTTATCAACAAGAGCATGATCAGTTAAGAAACCATATCACACGTACAAATCTATTTTTATCGATGGGTCCAAAAATGGTGATATAGATGCCAGTGCGACCGTTATTGGTGCCACGACTGTATATAATCACGACTGCCGGATACAGTAATTCTTTCATTTTACAAAGGTGATATATATTAACAGCACTTGAGTACATTAGTAACCAAGCAATTAAACAATTTATCATCTTTTCAGACTCTCTTTCTTGACTTCAGGCAATTAAAAATCAATTAATCAAAAATCCACGTTTAATCGAAAGTCTTGAATTATTTCCGGGCCAATACGACATCGTCTCTGTTGGTTACACTGTCAATTTGGAATTACTGGGAACACAGTGTCTGACGCTGTTGATAAAGTAGCACTTAACAAACCCGTGACACCACTTCTGATGCCATACAGCGTTTACCAAGCTGCTATTAGATACTGGTATTACATCCGTGTTCTAATCCAAAAGAAATGGGACACCGGGGAAGGTATCAATAAAGTACGCAGCATTAAACCTGCTGTCGGTTACACCTACTTTGCCTGTCAGTCCAGATTTTGAGAGGTCATACATTATTCGATGATGTCGCATTGGCCTTGCAAGACATTCTTTAGAATATGTATTGAAAGGTGAGAATCCGACATTTTGTAACCTTGTAATGAAAGAATCACGGTCAACCATGTCCTGCTTGACTGTATTGATTTTTCCACCGTAAGGGGCCTTTTTATAACGTTCATTTTCATTTAATCTTGGGTTTTGACTGTGTTACCCGGGTTGTTATGGGATAATAATTTATAATCCTTAAGAAAGAAAGGAGAATTCCTTTAGTCAATGATCACTCGAAGAGATGTTTCAATTTATTGTGCGGTCAATTTATTGTGAGGTCAGGAGTGTTGTGCATAAATACATACACATAAAATATATGCAAACAATAATCTTACGTACACGTTTTGATTGGGAATTAGCATTTCAAACGGTAGAGCTTGTATGCATAACAATTATAATATTTCTTCTTTCAAGCTAGCATCATATAATAATCATTCGGGAACCACATATTTTAACACATATCTCAATTGTATCTCAGCTATCGTCATATAAATCATATATGAATTATATTTGCGCGTACAGAACGACCTTCTTATTGAAGTTGATACTAAGGGTGCTGCTTTTGATACCATTGACCGTGGAATTCTCCATGCCTTTCTTGAAAACGTCATGGGAATCAAAGGTAACGCCCTAGCATGGTTCAAGGCGTACTTAACTGACCGGTGCCAAACACTTGTCATCAATGGCTCAACATCAAGTAAGCATCACCTTAAATATAGAGTTCCTCAGGGATCAGTCCTAGGGCCCGTGTTGTTCACAATCTATGCTCTTCCTCTTGGAGAAATAGCCAGAAGACATGACCTATCCTTTCACTTATATGCGGATGACACAGTTGTATCTCGGCTTTAGGCCACTGGTGTCAACATCAGTGACGAATGCCTTTGATTTCATGTCGTCATGCATACAGGATATCGAGCTATGGATGTCGACCCATTTGATTAAACTCAATGATGACAAAACGGAACTCATGATTATCAGTTCCAGACAAATGCTCTCCAAGATGTCAACAGCACCCCTTCACATTGGAGAATTTGTTATCAGGCCATCTGTTCAAGCCAGAAACTTAGGTTTCATCTTCCAGGCAACACTAGGGACTGAAGATCATACGAATGCAGTATGCAAGGTTGCTTACTACCACCTGCGAAATATCAGTCAAATCAAGCGGTATGTAGGCATTGCGGCAACCAAGACACTTATCGATGCTTTTGGGACATTTCGACTGGAATACTGTAATTCACTGCTGTATGGGTCGAACCTGCTATGCCTGAGCAAACCTCAGAAGGTACGTAACTCAACGGCAAGATTGATTAGTGGAACACGCAAACACGAGCATATTACGCCAATCTTATACGACCTACACCGGGTTCCAATTCACCATCGGATTGTTTACAAATTACTGATGTTCGTGATTAAAGCTCTTCACAGTCTAGCCCCTCTGTATCTGGAACAGCTTTTAACCAGATACCAGCCTGCGGCCAGCTTCACTTCAACAACGAAATGTCCCCCAAACAAGAATAACGCTCTACGGTGACAGGAGTTTTGCCAAAGCAGGCCCTACACTCTGGACTGAACTCCCGCCAAATATCAAGCAAATCAATGACTGTGACATATTTCAAAGTGAACTGAAGACCCTCCTGTTCAAATGAGCCTATGACCTGCGCCTTTGAGCAAAGTTTGGATTTAGGCGGACTACAAATATGAACTTTATTATTATTATTATATTTGCCATTGAACCAGTCACATATATTAGTTCACTATCAGCATATTAATGATGTAAAGTGCATCTAATGTATCCATATATAAGTGCAATATAGGCACAACTAATCCATGACAGCACATCCAATTCACTTACATATTCAATAACGACTGAAATATTCCGCATAACAATGTTCATGTAAATACGCTACATACATGATATTGTCACTTTCTATTCACAAGTAATACATTTCAGTCATGACATTATCTGACATAGTTAATAGAGTTGTACAAACGAACTTACCTTACAATAAAATGTAGAATTCCTTAAGTCAATGATCGGTCAAAGAGATGTTTCAACATTTATTGTGAGGTCAAGTGTGTTGATAGGAAATCACTGACCTCTTTTTATAGTTGAAACATCACTGATCAATATTTGAATTCTTTTGCGATTGGCCAAAATATTACGCTTGTTATTGGTTGACATAGATCATGTATTTTCACTAATGGTAACTGATTGGACAAGCTGAAATGAGTTTTGGGAGGGGTCGTCACGTGGATCAGCTCAGCTACGGTTTGTTTTACAGCTTTAGTCTGGATGCTAAAGTAACTGTTTAAAATGAAAGTGAAATGTATGACAAATCTATTCAGAATATATACATACAAAAACTATACAAATGTAAAGTATTTAATAATAAAATATGCACTGAAACAACTGTATTGATTTTTCCGCCACAAGGGATCAATATTTCAAACCACTAACAATGAACAATCTTTTTAATAAAAGAAGTCATTTAAAACATGGATTTTCAAAAGAAGTTGGTTTAAACGATAACGTTTGATTAATTACTGTAAGTAAGAATATAATTTTAAATTTGGTCAAGTAAATGCATAACTAAAACATAATCGTTAGTGACTGTACTCTCAAAGGGAGTTGAAGTAGTGTAACTGAATTGTCCTCTTGAGAGGGTACGTAACGACACATAATTCAAAGTATGTTTATCTTCGCCAGAGTTTCAATCGCAGAATTCGTGTTGTTTTACATTTGTCTTAAGTTGCTGATAATCGTTAGTTGCTGATGGGATGTTGTAAATCCTGCTAGGGTCCATGCAGGTAGTATGAGTACTGGAAGATGGTGTGGTATTGCATTGTGATCTCCTTTTAGCTGATAATGATCTATAGCCTGGTTGTATATTTACTGTACATACGAAACTTTTGTTGTCACGGTATGGCTGAAATACTGCCGATGTAACTCTAAATTTTAACTCACTCACTCACTCACTCACTCACTAAACCATGGTGACGCTCTAATTTCTGTGACATGGATTTCTGTTTGGTTGGAACGCTCTTCCCGAAAACGCTCTGCTGTTGACTACAGTCTTGCATCATACTATAACGCATTATGGCTCCTCAATAACTTATCCAGTACCTAAATATATCTGGATGTTTAATATTCTCTGTTATCATTTTCATTTCCATTTACAACGTGATAAAGGATTCTGGAAGCTTATTTAACTTATAGTAATATGGTCCATATAAAGAAGATAAAAAGATGTTATTTTGCAAGCAGTTGGTTTATGTCAGACCATTGGTTGGACACCTAACCACATATACATTTGACATACGCACGCATGCTCTCTCACTGCCTGTGTATGAAAGTATACCGTCAAAAACAAATGTGTAAAATTCTCAAAATACCAAATCTGTCAGAAATGTAGGCTACAGCTTTCGGGCAATCGGATGACAATGAATTTCCTGCATTTTGTGGGAACTGTTTTAGACATTCTGAATCGTGACCTTGATCGTATTTGAATGTAGCCTCCGGTCAGGCAGGAACTGATCACATCTGGTGTTTCTCAGTTCATTAAACAAGGTTTACTGTATTTCCCGGGTTCAGGTCCTCCAGTTTGCTCGCTCAACGTTGTTCCTTCACTTGAGAGAGATGCGAATTCAATCAACCCTGAGGCAGTAACGATTTTATCAAGCCGTTTCTGAGAAATATTAAGATGGCAGAACATGGTTTCATTTGCTGTACAACAGGCTGATTCATTTAAATTATTATCGAGCAACAGTTCTAAATATATTCAATTGCATCTATATTTATTTCATAGAACACTGTTTGAGTTACTGGTGCTTCAAGTTAATGACACAGACCACAATCGTTCTTGCCTTGTTTCTTTGTTTTATCTCGACTTGTAATTGAGCAATCCAGTCTTATCCAACAAACCGAAAGTATAAGGGTGTTTAACCTGAATACAAAGCGATCATAGCTCCAGATGGAACGCATCTACCTCACCTTAATATCAACATTAGCTGTGAGGTTGTTTTAAACAATGGCCCCGAAATTTAAGCCCCGTAGTGGAATGGTTGGATGGTAACCTTTTTAGCGGATGAGGAACGGACATGATTCATGGAGTATATGTACTTCGTAAATCTATTTCAAGGTGAGTGAGTTATAGTTCTACATGTCATACAGTAGGAAACTACACGAAACAGGAAATCATACACTTTGAGGTTTAACACGTTATATTACACTTTCTCAGTAAAGTACAGATTTTCGTACTTCTATTGGATTGAGTCCCATCCGTGTCAAGTATTAGTCCCATCAGGGATTCGAACCCACACCATCAGAGTCAGGCACCTAACCAACTCAACCACCGCGACTTCCAAATGTAATCCCAAATATAACATGTTACATTTGACCAATTTCTAAATGTCATTGTGCATTCATGAGTGGGGTAGATTTCCAGTATTATGTTCACAATATTAAGTCCCCTAGGAAATACCATTCAAGATGGCCCTGATCATTGTGTTATTTGTCCCAAGTGACTAATGATTGATTTCTACCACTTCCGTGTTGTACACATGGGCATTTGCATGGCGTGTGACTTCAGATACGAAGGAAGAAAATTATGTGTGTGTTTGGGACTGTTTGTATCAGTGCTGTTTAAAGTGCTAGCATGTTAAGAGTTTCATTTTATACCCGCTGAGACACAGCATACAGAAACCGTCTCGAACAGTAATTCTTCAATAGCCGTAAGGTCTTTCAAGATCTTAGAATGTTTAGGAATGACGCGACCGGGGATCGACGGCGTTCTCTGTTCGTGAAGTTAATAATAATAATAATTTAATAATATATTTATTAAGCGCCTAATATCCACCATAGAGATATTCAGTGGCGCTGTGACAATACTGGGGACATATGCAATATCTTCGGGAACATTATTATTAACGCCCATCTTTCTTGTTTTCCGCAGAAATTCACTTACGCAAGTCCATTTAATCACGAAAATACCATAACAGTTCAATTATAAGATGTCAAGTATGGTCTGACAGTCAAGGAAGAAGCACAGCGGTGGTATAGATCGGCAATCATCTACTTACGCAGGTGTTCCGCCAATTCACATACAAATTCAGAAGTAGAAATGTAGGTTTTCGCTGATCCATATGACGATAGGCTTTGCAGATAGAGGAACACTATTAGTCCCTACCCTTGAATGTGGCAGATTTGGAGGTCAGTTGCGGAAATATCAACGCCAATAACACATTTCGTATATACTGTACAACGTATAAAGTTGTTTGTTTATTCCTTACTTTTATCTAGCAGGATCTAGGCACTAATACCAAAACGTTGTGTAAATGGTTCAGGTTCAGTGCTGTTGTCTGATAGTATTTACCTGTGACTCTGCCTCAGACAACACGGACAACCAGTCACTGTGATACCACCCTACACCATAACCTTTTACCGTTCTTGCTACTGGCCAATATGACATCGTTTTTGTTGGTTTTCGCAGCCATGTTGGAGAGACCAAATTGACAGATCGTTTTAAGTTAACAGTATAAGTAGTAGCGGCATAGTGTTGCTTGAGTTTCGGGTTGATCACTTGTCTGGTTTGTTTATATGCTACCTTCGCATCGCAGGAGTATTGCCGTGCGGCGTTAGGCCACTAAGACGTACTCCTTGATTCAAATGGTGTAAATGACGTTGATACTTCTAGCGTCGGACAGTCGTACCTTTTTGAGAACACCAGGTGTCATCACTGATTTATATACTATCCTATTTTGCCTTTAAAACCCACGGAAGTCTGGTCGATGAATGACGTTTAGAACTGATGCACATAAGGAAGAGAGTTTGTATTAGGCGATGAAGGAGTCAAGATATACGCCGAGACGTGTTCCTCTTAGTAAAGAAAGTGACATCCACAAGGAATGTGTTTAGGGCCTTCTTAAGAGTCCAGGGTTGGGGCGAGTTTGACTTGAAGCACTAGAGAGCTCCATAAGAGACATGCTGAAGACTTTTCTTTACAAAAGAGGAGAGCCGAGCTTGGGGAACTTTGAGGAGCTGTTGTACCTGGGAACGCAGAGTTCTGGAAGGCTCATACTGGGTTAGGAGAGATGAGAGATATGGAGGGGCAAGGTTGTTGAGATACTTAAACACTGTTCACCGAACTTTGAAGTCAACTAGGTATTGAACAGGTAGCCATTGCAAAGATTTTATCACAGGGGTTATGTATCATATTTCGTACTTAAAGATATAATTCTAGCGGCTGTGTTATGCACTCTCTGGAGTTTTTTCATGGTTCTTTGGATTGTCCAGTGAGAAGGCTATTGCAGTAGTCTAGGCAGGAAGACACAAGATGTCTGACCAGGATATGTGCTTTCTATTTAGTGACGTATTTTCGGATGGTACCAATTGAACGAATGTGAAAGTAGGATGTCTTACCCAGATGATCCACTTGTGCAGACATGGAAAGGTCAGATTGTAGCTGTACTCCAAGATCTTTTACATGTCGTGATGGGGAGTTACAGGCAGAAGCAATCTTCACTTCGTCAACATCTACCTTGTCGAGGTACTGTTGTCTTCCGACTAACAATACCTCAGTTTTGTCGTCATTTAACTTTAGTTTTCTTTCGGTCATCCATGATTCATTTCAGAAGTACAGTTTTCAATTTCTTGTTGGGTGTCAGATTTTGATTCTGTGTTATTCCCTTTCCATTGTGGGGTTAACCGTACGAAATGGGATACAGTTTCTCTAAGCAGCCTTAGTTGTCACCTAACCGTTTTCTCGTTTGATTATCAAATTGTAGGCATCATGATCATCACAATCTTTCTCATCAACAGGATCACTCACTTTAATACAAGGACGTCAATACATCCAGCTTAACCCAGCTTCTAATGATCTGATTAATGTTGCAATATTTCCCACTTGTACATATTGCTCAAACAATAATATGTGTTAAAGATGTAAATTGTCCTTGTTTAACGCCATAGTCAGCACTATTCTACAGATTCACGAGGGCGGTCTGTATGTAATCCCTGGATACCGCCGCCATATTGCGGGAAAATTGCTGAGTACGGCGTTAAACAACAAGTAATGACGATCATGAGCATCGGTCCATGCAATTTGTGTAATGTAATCAACCAAACTGAAGCGCCAAGCCATCCCACACTTTCAGTCGCCTCAAACGACAAGCATAAATGGCCGTCGACCAATCTATCTCACCAGGAATCCCTACGGGGCAAACGTAATCTAGTATCAATTAGGTTATTTGTGTAACCAAATATTGCTGAAGCAATAACATGCTGTTAATGAGGTAAGTAGAAACTCAACCATTCCGGGAAGTACACACACGTGTCTCTATAATCAACCAAATCTCCAATACGAAAATCCCCTTCTGAGAGGAAATTCAGCTTCATAGTGGCACTTCCTCTGTCGACAAATTTCAACCACTTTCTAAAAGTAATTTTGCATTCAGTGGGAGCCGTGTCAAAGAATAAAACAAGTATCTGTACTTAACTTTATTGTGTATCTCCGAATGGTCCTCAAAGCTAACGTGTTTATCTGGAGCTGTAAAATACATTGCCGCAACACGTTTTAGACAATGAGATGAAATTAATGTAAACTCTGTCAAAAAAGAAACGCAACCCCTGTATTTTAGAGATTTTGATCTGAA
>VKKT01001570.1:104605-116445 GCA_008038995.1 Haliotis laevigata | reverse complement strand
ATACGAAAAATAAATTCATGAATATTATTTATGATACACTAAATTAACATATACGTCTATGGAAGTTACGTCAAGTGTCCGAATATAACTGGCACGTGTCTGTATGTCTCTCATTAACCCGGTAAAGATAATATAGTCGGAGTTGTTGAATATGCCAGTGGACATTTCCTATGATTATGACACGGTTATGTTCCTTTTATGTGCATGGCATATACCTGTCTAAACAGTTGCAAGGTAAAGAAATACCTCGTTATGAAATCTGATCTTCAACGTCACACAAATAGGCTTTCGCTATTTATACTGACACAATAAGTTTGCATGTTTTTGGAAAGATGATATGGTTGATGTTTCCCCTATCCTGAATATGAACAATTGATATAGTTATCTCAACTTACGTTATCTGAACGGAACGACTATACTTTTATGACTGACCAAGAGCGAAACCAAAATATTTCAATGTAAGCAGCCTTTCATTACCCACTGACCGCTCCAGTGATACACAGAACGATAGTGCGATGGCCTGTATTAGGCCAGTAAAGTACTTATTGGTTCTCTTTCTGATGGTAGAAATGTATGGGATGAAATTAACGTGTTGGCCCTGGGATAGTAGGGGCATGAAAAACTGGCAGGATATCATCATAAATTCAGGATCGACCCACGCACACAAACACCTACTTGCACACGCATACTTCACATTGTAAGTCCGACTGTTGAACGCGCCGTTAAACCCTAGTTAACCTCACTTTCATCAGCTACTGGACTGGAGTGATGAGAGCAATTAAAAGTCACACCGTTCTTGAGCTTTTGTTTCTCAATCGATTTCTTCACATTATTAAGTTGCTGAGATCAAACGAATTTAGTACAAAACATAAACGATTGTACCCACATATAATTACGTGTTTTGATTGCGATCAAGGATATTAGTTGTGAAACTTAGATTGAAGCCCGAGGATATTGTACACATGGATAATGAAGTTTCTGACCTTTTCAGAATAAGAAAAAGAGTTATACCACCGTGTAGTCTGCTAAGGAAAAGGGGACTTTGTTCAAGATATGGCAGAAATAAAGTCGAAGCAGCGTATTTTGTAGCAAGCAGAGAGTTTCTACTAAATTGTGGACATATGTGGGTGTAGAAGGGAAAGGGTGTCTTGACTTTTTGATTAGTTTGCTTCAGGGTAATGATAGAGTTACTGTTGCGCCTCTCATTGTGTTTGATTTTACGGGGTTTTGTCAAAGTTAAAACAACATGACTCTCCCAGTGTTAGGAGTTGACCCTGCAAGTCAGCATTGGGCCAAGCAATTCGGAGAGCACTTAATGACTCCAGAAAGATATTCGCGGTGTTCTTGATTCGTTCTCTGGTTAACATGATCTCCCATGAGATTTCAAATGAGAATGATAGCACTTATCATCTTGTTGGAACTTTCTAGGGTCATGGTCTTCGGGATAAAGTTTCTGCTATTGGCTGCTATTTTCCGAGTGCTGACCATTATCTCTCTCCAACAAAGTTCAGCTTTTGACAGGAAGATTATCCTCAAATTATTGGTACTTGTTAGACGAACACTTATTCTGCTGAGACTACCAAAGTACATGCCAAGATGGTGTCGGGATGAGGAAATGAAATTCTCCATACCTATTTTGGTAAAGAGGCGTGTGACGTTTTAAACAGGGACTGCATGGGTGATGAGGTTTCATTTGTCCTGGCCGAATTTGCATCAGGATTTGTCACAATTTCGTTAGATTTGTCATGCATGCAATTTGGAAGGAAAACCTGAGCCGGAAGTCACCCTGCCCCTTTAAAGCCCTCACCAGTGTTTGGAGAATCATTTCGTTCGGTAATCTTTTAGCATGTAACCGTGAAGATCCGGGTTGGAATTGGTCTTTAACAAACTTTAATGCTTGTCGTAAGAGGCGACTAACGGGATTGCGTGGTCAGGCTGGCTGATTTGGTTCACGCATATCATCGTATTCCTATTGCGTTGATCGATGGTCATGACGTTTAGCACTGGATTGTCGGACTCTATTCTGTACAGACCACCGCCACATAATGGAATATTGCTGAGTGTCCGTGTCAAAAATTATGAACAAACACAAAAATTATCATGTTGGCCATTATAATATGTCCTTGTTCATATGTATGTGCACTTTAACCAGATTCCTAGAAGCTATTCCATTGAGGAAAACTACTGCCAGTCATCATATTTCATGATGATTGGCTTCCCCAAACTAGCTTGATCAATGGCTAAATATCCTGTCAGGACTGATTCATCAGATGACCCCGGTACATTGGAGGGATTTCTTCAGATTCTAAAAACATTGACATAAATTTTCAGCTTTGAACCGGAAAAAGAATTGGATTGGGTCCATTTGAGTTTGTCTTTTGTCTAGCGATAAGGGAACCACTGGAGCATTTTCAATACTCAAATACGTCTTGGTGATCCGGAGTTGTTTTCATAACATGAGATCAGATCCGACCACGAAAATTGCTGTTAATTGGCATTTATAGATAGAGTCGGGGATAAAGGTTGGAACCTGGGGCTGGCTTCCTTGATTGAGGTATACACCAACTGTTTGGTGAATACAATGAACTGACAAAGGGTATAGAATTTCAGGAAACATTTTGGTATTTCTATGAATGATGTTTCAACGAAATTCATTAAAGTGTTTGCGCTGTGACATTACATAGTAATTCAACTCTCTATGTGGAACATTTGACCTACTGACCTTCATCTATTCATACCAATGATGACTCACACTATAATATACACAGGCATAGCATATGGATATGATAGGGCACAACGGCATAGTACATGTGTTTAACATTTGGAGTTAGTGGGTATGGTTTTACGCAACTTTTAGCAATATTCCAGCAATATCACGGCCGGGCGCACCAGGAATGGGCTTCAGACATTGTACCCATGTGGGGAATCGAAACGGGCCCTCAGCGTGACGAGAGGAATCTTTAACCACTACACTATCCCACCGCCCGTATAGCCTATGGAATGGTTGAATAGAATCTGTTACAGCATGGTCGGAGTGCCTTGGCTCATTTCAACCATGTTAGCACCCATTGTGTTAACATTGTTTTGAAATATGTATTAAAATGGTACAGCACTCTATGTGTAACTGCCAGAACGATCTCTCGGGTCGCCCCTATTTAATGCACGTGAAATATGTTCCATGAACCTTAGGCTCGAGCATCTTACATTTTGTAGCAACGGAAAGTGGTAAGTATATTATTCATAGTGGGCCAACTCGGACACATTAATTTCTTTATTGCATGATATACCATGCTTGTTTCGGCCAAGGGGCTGACATAAATATGAACTAAGTAATGAACTTAATAGTATGGCATCTTTACCTATCCTGAGATATATGTGAACAGAGGTGAACACATGGGAACAGTTTGTGTGCGCGTGCGTGCGTATCTGCGTTTGTGCGTGCATGTGTGAGCGAGTGAAAAGTCACATCTATCATGAATGTACATGAGTATGTGTGTGAGAGTATGACAGTATTGTGGACGTTTCGTAGCACGTTTCAGTACTGTGACAGATACAGAGACACCAACACAAATATGTAGTAGATGCCATTCTTGTGAATAAATGGAGGTCATAATCCCCTGAGAATTTGACATGTTTTGGATGACGACAAAGATTCGCGTAACATGATTACCACTCATGCTGTGGCAGACAAGGCACATCACTGGACATATAATGTCATTGTGTTTTCCAAATATCCTTCTCCATAACATAATAAAGTAATTAAATGTGCATATTTATAATGCGCAAGTTCCGCGCCTTGACGCTCACTCGAAGCGCTGCGCAATTACCATAGTCAATCAGTGTGTGCATGAATTTCCATTCTCAAATCCCTGGGGACGATACCACCGTGTTGGCTGTGAAGCCCTATGAGGTTAAAGGACACATGATCATCTCATTTTACAGCGTACATATTCACTGATGTGTGATCTGAGACACATCCTGAGCCTTCCAAAAGGAGCCATGACACTTGCTACATAAGCTTGAATGTGTGGTGGAGCCAAAGGGCAGGTAACTCTCAAGGGTGTAGCTTTCGAAGGCGATTTCTCATCCAAGTACTCTTCGCCACCTGCAGCGTTAAACGTCACCTTATTTTTAACCCGTGTGCTTTGAGCAGAACTGTGTATATTGATACAAATTATTAATGGATTCTAATGATGAAAGTTTTAATAGTTAAGTCACTGATGCAATACACGATCAACACTATTCATACTTTGTACAGTTGCCATCATAATGTACTGCCACAATTTGCAAAACATTCAAACCGTTTATTTAAGGAAGCAACCAGTGAAGAAACCGAAAGATTATATAGACCTCTAATTCTGTTCTGGCATTCCATTACTGCAACAGGTGGGGTCTGTCGCCTCCTGCTCATTTAATACAGCGGCGATCTAACGATTTTATTGACACGGCAGATAAAGCACGCTTGCTATAAAACGCGATCGCTTTGGAGTCCCAGACAGTGGAGATTGAGACTACGGGAGCGTTATGAGACGTGCTGCCAGTACCAGCTACTGCCGTCTCTGTGAGAACAAAATTCTACATGATATCTGGCAATTGGAGGCAGTTCTTACCTTCTCACATAATGACACTGAAACTAATGACCTGGATTAGAGAAGTACTCTGGAGTCTACTCTTAGGTAAGTGCCGTTATTTTTGGAAGATATCATTAAGTTTAAGATGTTATGGTGTCATTAAATGTATAGTGAGGGAGGAAGTTAATATTTAACGTCACATCGGCATTATTTCAGCCATATCGTGACGGGTATTTTACATTGAAATGGAATATGTGTATATTATAAAACCTGTCATCGAAGGACAGTAAAACNCTATAGATCGCCAACAACTGAAGGTAGATCACCATAATAGGGACCATTAAATGTATAGTTAAGCCGACGTTTTTAACTTTCTATTTTAATTTAATTTCATGCCAATCTTTCATTTCATTTTGGGTACAAAACATAACTGTCATGTCCAAATATTATCATGTTTGGAAACACATTTACAAGCTTTTAGAAACAAAAATGTGTGGTTTTCGAGAAAGTGGAAACAGCTTATGATTAACCAAATACATCTGACTGGATGTTGCTTTATGACACTTAATCTACATACTGGAGGATCTGATTTTGCCTTATGTAAACCTGCTGTTGCTAGAATATTGATAAACGCGGTCTCAAACTAACCTCATTCACAAACTCACTCACTCACTCAATTTAATGGGTGAAATTCGAAACAACATACACCAAGCGAACCTAGGCATAGATTTTCGAAGCTCTCTTAGCACTAAGATAGTCGTAAGTTAATGTTAATGTATGGCACTTACGACTGTCTTAGCACTAAGAGATCTTCGAAATCTAGGCCCTGATATACGCAATGCGCTTTACGCAACGATTGCAAAGCATGAGCCAAGGTTTGCTTTCTTCTCGTCTTCACCGAAGCTTTCGTTTTCTGGAATTACGACATACCGAAACAAAACAGACTGCCATCACTGAAAATATGCAATTTGTACTGTCTGTTCGAAAGGCATACGGTTGTACGGAGCTTAAAACATATCATGGTTTGAAGATTCACACGGAAAGAGTATGTGAAACTTCAAACCATGATGTTCAGACAGACAGACATACAGACAGACAATTTTTTATTCAGTATAAGAGGCCATGGCCCACATTTCAGAATAAGTTTACATTTTTATTTGAGGCTGGTAAACAGTCGTACATTATCGCCTTTGTAAACTATCCAACATTTTTGCACAATGTACATGCATAATATACCCTTCTAGAGATAACATGTGAATCTATGTGCAGAATATTGACTGAAATTTTTGCATGTCTAACTGTACACGCGTTTATCAGAAACTTACCAAAACATTGTACATGTCATCCTTACTTCTACATGTACATGTCATCCTTACTTGACTTAAGTCTTACAAAACTTTCCCTACACGGGTTACTAATATAGGTATGGTGAGTGAGTGAGTGGGTGAGTTATTACTTAATGTCACATCGGCAATATTGCAGCCATATCGTGACGAGAACATTTTTATAATTATATTAAAGATGAATAAAGTTAGAAATTATAAAACCTGTTGACGAAGAACGGTAAAACTGCTAGTGTATTACAGATATCTATTTAAAACAAGCAATTAAATCTAAAATATTGGAACTATAAATGACAATACAATATAAAAACAGACTGTATATTGCAAACATATACCTATATTGAAGGTATAGGTATGGTGGAAACATTCAATTCTTGTATCTTTATAACATTGACGAACCATCAATAAGTGGTATTCATCTTCAACTAGTGATATGCCTTTGCTGTGGTAAATATAAACAGAGTCTATTACAGTACAGTTTATTATGCTCCCTGTAACAGTTGGAAGTTGGAAGTTATTATATCTGGACTGGCTTAAAACATGTTTGTAATACCGTAGAATAGATCTAAGGAAAACATAGTTCAACAGCCGTGTATGATGTCGTGACAGAGCGAATACGCAAACACACGATGGATGTACAAACATTCACGCACGCTCGAACGTAAGCTCTCACATTGGTAACTCTGGATCCCCTTACTATTGTGTTAGTGCCACGGACCTGGTGGAATAAACTTCAAGCGTACATTGAAAAACATTCCGCACATATCTTCGAATTTGCATCTGGTTATAAGCTATTGTACCCATTTTTATGCATGAAAACGTAATATTAATTGGATTCTTTGAAGTGAGTCACAAGGTGAACCACGCGAGCATCACCTTTCACTTTATATGTGTTCATTATGAAGCCTTATTGAGGAAGGGCGAAATTGCATTATTTAAGTCGATATTGCATTTTGCTATGAGTAACAAAATCTATGTTCAAAGTATTTTTAAGTTGGACCCTTTTCAAACGAGTCCTGTGTATGAATTCGTTTTCGTGAAAACGCCATTTATGAATGTTAATGCGTTAGGTTTGAGTCATCTACAAAACTCTCGTACAATTCAAAATGCGTTACTGTGCAAACATGAAAAAACGACAAACAAGTTGGCAGGATAAAATAGAGAAATAGAAGGGGATGTGACTCTACTAAAATATCTATACAAGATCAATTGTTTCGTCAAGACTTGATGGGCGTAGGCCTGGTTATTTCAGCGAGATAATTCGTTTCATCTTACGAATTTTCCCCAGTAAAGAGCACATGGATGACCTAAGTACAATACACAGACACGATTTATAACTAGTGTTTTGTTTTCTTCAAAACGTTTGGCCTGAAAATAATTAAAGAGTACAGCAACTAAACGGGCGACCACCAAAGACTCCCAACGTCGACGTTCCCCTTAGGTCCAATAGCGTGACGATGAATAACGATCGTTTCCCTAACTAATAATACTGAAGGGCATTATCTCCAACTAAAGCACCGGGGGACCCTGACAGCATGTGTGTACATCTTCATCAACCTGATTATATCTCCAAACAGCCAACAGGACGACCTTGGCACCGTCTGCCTGTATCCGTATCAACCATTCTGTTGCAAAAAGCGTCTACCTCGAAATATCAATCTTTGACCAATGAAACTCCACAACATAGTTCCAGGTCGTTATCACGATGGCTCTGACAGATATGTCAACCTCCAAATAGCGGCATGTGGACGGGTGGCCTGGGAATTATGTGAATTAGGCTTCATCATCTGCTTTGTGACAAATGCGTCTGTTTAGAAATAATGAACCGGGGACTGAAACCTCACGTGCCTAAGTCTTTATCATCCATTTTATTCAGTAAATAACCTCGAAATATCTGATGTCTCCAAGTGCTATTGATAGTATGTGTCTCTTTGCCAAATATCCTTCACGGCCCCGCTTGCTTTGAATTATCTCGAAGGGTTTACTATGACAGCACCCGCACCGATATATTTCAATCTTCTATCTCGAAGTTCGTGACTATCGAATGTTTCCTAACAGCTGCGTGATGGGCAAGGTTGTCTGGAAAAGCTGAGCAGCACGCTTAATAGACCCAGTTTCCATTCAAGAGGAGATACATGAGATATATACAGGTATACATTGTATGTGTTAATGAGGCCCATTGATATGAATATCGAACTTTAGCAAACTGCAGCCTGGATAACAGTTTTCATTGTAGTCCAATGGCATTGGCCATTGTATATGTTATCAGTTCCAGGTTTTCTGCTCGAACTGGATTATAAAATGAATATATTGATTGGCTTTTATTTCTGAATGCGGAATAAAAAAAGCAACAAAGCTAGTCCCGCGGTGATATATATTTACTGTATGCATATATTTGCTGTATACAGATGAATGTCTTAGTTACTTCGGGATAATGTGAGTGAGTGAGTGAGTGAATATTGCTGCTCACCGCATCAACAATTTTCCAGCTATTCGCGACGAGAGAGGCATTTTGTTTTACGATATGTTACATTATAAAAGTGAAGTTGAAAATGGCTAAAACGTCAGTCAAATATCATTTCTAAGGGAAAAAAGGGAGTGTATCGAATCTGTATTATACTTCCGCATATGATGACATGGTTGGTAACAGCAACGTTTACCATTTGCTAGAAACAAAGAAACTATTCCTACAATCATATGTACAAAACGCAGACCTGCACTGGATTCCAATCAATTTAGTTCATGAAAGCTTTAATAAGGCCTTCGATGCCCTGGTCATTCAGCATTATACACTTATTTGCTTGAGATGTGCAACCGGTGGGGCAGAATACGCCACACATTTTCGCGAACACAGTGTTATAGCTATTGGATGGTTTTTCAAAACTCACGCTTACTTTATAGCTGCTATAAGATGTTTCTTGTTGATGAACAAGCAGATGCCGAAAAGAGTTTGTTTGAGCATTGCCTTTACCTTTAAGCTTAGATTACTTTTCAGAGTCCATATTTGTATTTTCCAAGTCATTTTGTTAGTAAAGATCGATCCTGTTCGCATTTTGTTCTGGGTAAGGATGATGCGCTGTGTTTGTATGCTATAGCTCTGGTTTAATGGATAAGTACACGAGTATATAAACGGTTTGCCTACTGGATTGAAGGCATTCTCTGAAACACTGATTGGTTCGTTCATCTTAGTCTTCTTCGTCTTTTACAAGACATATCAACGACTGGGTGGCGGTTCCCTGCAGATCAAACCTCATCAAGGAGATGAGATCTAAATGCAATAACCCGAACCTTAAATTAAAGACAAAGTCGTGATTCATGGTCGTGAAGGCACACCCTAGAAGGCAATTTACCTCCGTCCACACGTATTCCTAGTGAAATCTAAATTAGATCTTTAGAATTCTCATTTGAAAATTATTGCGAAACATGGACCTTAACTACAAAAGACCCAATTTGTTTCGCAAATGCCCTTAACCACGCCTGTCATTACTGTCGTTTTAGTGGTATTAAAAAATTGTCATAAAAAGCATTGAGGGCAGCTCGTCAATGTATTTCTTGATCATTGTGCCAACGTAATAATGAAGAAATGTTTTCCTGCCTAACCTTTACGTCGGCAGTGTTAACTTAAACTGTAAAATACAAATAAAGGGCATTCTACTTACTCAGGACAATCTCAAAGGATGCGAAGGGAAATCAATATTTACTGGAATTGCTACAGAACATGTTAAGAGTGGCCCTTAAGATTTTCGGGCTTTTAAAACTGATGCATTAAGTACTATTTCGGGCTGTTTCAGAACGCGTTTAGGTGTGGAACAAAAGCTGGTGGACAAGCCAATGTTACAGGCATGTTGTGTTTGAACCAAATAATGCTTAGGAATATGTACATTAAGATTGGTGTTATCATCGATGCACAGCGATCGATTCACATCATCGCCACTGTTTTGCTTCTTTCGCTCAATATTATGAGTTTTGCCTCATAATCAACCATGCTTGTTCCCTGGGATAACTTTCTGTATTTCACCAATTGACCATATGATTTTTTTATCGATATTTTAGAATAATACTTGACACTGGGCATGGCTATTTAAATCTCTATGAACTGAGTCCTATTTAAGTCTTTATGAACTGAGTCTTACTTTAATATTTATAAAATGGATCCTGTTGGTGAGACCACATGTATCACATGTGCTACGTTGTGGGGCAGGACGGAAGTTCTAGAAACTCTCAGGAGTCCAGCTGTTAAACTCAGTCGCGCTCGGACAGTCCTTGGATGGGTGCTTAACTCATTCGTGACCTGCGCTCTGTGCACAGGACCACACGCCACCACAACTGAGTCTTATTTAATCTAAAATACATACTAATTTAAAGTTCTTCCTACGTGGTTTTAATCGTATTTGGCTTAACTCGCATAATAGCCAGAAGCCAAAGGGGTGGGGCAAGTCCAGCTGCGGTACCATGCAGATAGCATCAGTACCGTAAACCCCAATAACCCCTCGAGTGGTGACCAAAATATGGTTGCAGATGACCTGTAGCCCATATATATAGTATAAATTTATGGTATGAATTTATTTTTATGAACAATTATATTTTTTGTTTTATTCTAGTTTTTAACATCCCTTCGTTGACAGCTTTTGTGTAGTCTTTGTGCTTATTTTTAATGTATAACGTTGTCAGTATATGGCTAAAATTTAACTCAATCATTCACTCCCTTTATAAACTGTGCAAAGTGACAGTCTGTGGAGAACGCTTTAGTTGAGATCCATTTCCAATAACTTTACGATCAGACGTCTATATTACCCTGATCCGAAAAATAAATTTCATTATGTATACAATGTCTCCTCTTTGGCTACGGGGTCTCAACAGCTTGTACTGTTGAGACCTATAAACCTACATATTATTGGGACTTCCGAGACACATATGCCCGTATGTCACAGAAAAACACGACCTATGGACATATACCTCATCACGAGTCTGGCTTGGTGTAATCCTAGTATGATCTCTTTGTCTCGGGAGGATATAACACAGAATGAATAATAGTCTAGAGCCTATAGGGGACTATCTGTGTTTCTTTTTCATGTGTGCAACATCGTTGAAAACAACAAAGATTCATCAGTATAGACGAATATGTAATATAACTTCAAGTGCGTATTCAAAGTTTTGCTGTTTGTGCTATTCAGAATAGGTATGAGCCGTTAATGGTTATATATGTAATTGTCATAATTCGTTTTCAGGACAATTTCTAATGTACAATGCTAAATGAAATCACGTTAAAGATTTTATTGATTTGGTGCTTTTTCGCTTCTTTTATCCATACGTGGGTTCAGGGTTAGTATCACACACTTACTCATAAGACCTTGGTTCGATTCCTTAGATCGATACTATATATGGAATTGCTTGAATAATTACTCACCTCACCCAAATAAGACGTACGTTACGTTGTGCAAATGAGAATAAATAGGAAAGGCTTCCCACTTTTCATTGCCGCTTCAGCTTATCGCGTTTTTTAACAAAACTGCATTTTTTTTACAATCGTTGGCAGGGTGCCAGTAAACTAGGATAATGTTATGCATTACTAAAGCAAAACCTTGTCTTAAACATTGCAGGATGTGGTGAGGTGAAATTGCAGGAGTGCTCCGAGGCTGTAGTTGCGGCGTTGGGATACAATGTCTGAAGCCCATTTCTGGTGTCGCCCGCCGTGATATTGCTGGAATATTGCTAAAAGCGACGTAAAACTAAACTCATTTACTCACTCTGTTAGACCTGCAGATATGCACCAGTAGGTGTTCTCTAATCTAAAAATGATTGGTTGAAACTCACTTATATGGCTGACAAGTGCATATATTACGTATCTCACCTCAGCTACTGGTGTTTATATAGTATGACCAGAAATTATTGAGAATTTTAGGAATATGTTTAATTGGATTTCTAG
>VKKT01001570.1:80514-97020 GCA_008038995.1 Haliotis laevigata | reverse complement strand
AAATAATTTTCTACTTTTAAAGATATATGCTAGCTAGTTTTAACTTAATCTGTGATAATCTATTGGTTTTACTGTCCTTCGTTGACAGGGATTTATATATTATATGTCTGTATTATAAATTTAGAACTAGTTTTAGTCACGATATGGCTGAAATATTGCCGATGTGACTTTAAATCTTAACTCACTCACTACTGAAGATCAGTTCTAATCCGGATTTCACGCGTACGGGTCCCATTCGCTAAAAGAGGAACATCAGAAAACGTGTGGACCAGTGATAGATATACTGTACAGTTTAGTTGAAATATTGCATAACGCCTCTCATTCAGAATGTGTTTGGGTTTTTTGTGAACAAAAAACAACCTATGCTACTCCTAGGGTTTAAAAGTGGACATGGTAATTATTTTTGCATTTAGGCGAGGTGATCACATATACAACACGGCACTGTGAAGGTGAACGGTTGACAACGGTCGCACGGTTAACAAGTATAAAAAACGCGATTCTTTAAACAATTGTTGGATGTAGGTTACAACATTCAAAGCCTCTGGAATAAGTATGATGGTATACGGGGATCACATTTCAATGTTATATTTACTTTATTTAAATTTACATTCATTGATCACTGTATTGTTAAGATTCTCCTTGTCCAGTTATAATCGTACAATCGTCTCTTTTCAACAGGCTTTTATACAGCCTCTTAGCAGAAATTATTCGTTGGTATGGAAATAAATGGTCTTCTGAATTAAACATTTCGTAGTTATGGATCTACTCATACTGACTCGCAATACGATGGTCTTCATAAGCCTATGATTGTCGCAAAGTGCGACTATTGGGATCGGGGGATAAGTCTTGCAGACTTGATCGATGCTAGCTGTGCGTTAAGCACACAAAATCCGCCACGGTCATAGTCTGAATACTGCTGGATGGGCCTTTCAACAACATACCCCAAAAAGTAGTATGTCCAATAAATACAAGTAGTAAACCACCAGACATAAATCCAAAACAATAATGAGCAACTGTAAGTGCAATTGAAATATTCTCTAAGATACATTGCATTATACCTTCATGGTACCCAAAGTACTAATAGTCCCCAAGGTCCCTAGAGTGGTGGTCTACCTTCAGTTGTTCGCGATCCTCAGCCTTTTTTATATTGCATTGTCCTAATCTGAAATCCTATTTTAGAGATATATGCTGCTGTTATATCTTGATATTGTGATATTTTAGTCTGTTTTACTGTCCTTCGATCACAGGTTTTATAATTTACCATAAATTACTATGTATAACGATTTAATGTTCTCGTCACGATATGCCTGAAATATTCCCGATGTGACGATAAATTATAACTCACTCACTCACTATACCTTCATGTACGTATATATATGCACACACGTCTATATATGTCTGTGTGTGTACATATGTTGTGAACATTGTAAAACTTCTCTCTTCCAGCATTGAGTCTCTCATAAACAATTTGTTATAATATATAAAAGGAAATCTACTTTTGTGATTATGCCCAAAAAATGTGTTTCTCAATATCTAATGCATGTGCACATCACCTTATAGTAGTCATGTACACAAACAAATCAATTCTTCAGGAATAAACTTCTTTATCCATATATTTGATATGTTTATCTTTCAGTTTCTTGGAGACTTATATATTAACATGTATATTGTACGTCATAACATTTTAACGGATAAATCATAATCTGAATCTATTTATATTTTCTGTCCTCACAATCGTTAAATGCTTCTGGAAAGTTATTCGCTATATTATAACAAAATACATAGATACTATTACTCTGCGAGTCCTATAACATCATCAATTTAAAGATGAACATATATCTGTGGTCTTCAAACGTTCAACCGATTACCAGTGACGTTTTTACCTAACCATAATTTCCTATATCTTTCCAGGGTCAAAAAGGGCGAGTCAGGCACAAAGCAAAGTAACCAAACATGATTACACTGAACCATGAAGAAGATTCAAGGGAGGAATATCCCGTCCTTATCGAATCACATGGCCACTGAAATTATTACTCTAATCATCCGTGCTTGATCAAGTACCTACACAAGATTAACCATGGAGGCTAACCTCACTACCGAATCGAGCAATATTTCCAATAATTCGGCTTGGCAAGCGGTGGAAAGTGTTACATTCGACATCCAAACGTATTATCTCTGGGTTATTCTCGCCTTGGGGTTCCCCGGTAACTGTGCAACCATCGTTACAGTCATTAAGATGTCCCCTGCCAGATCGCTAACCGTATACATAGCACTTCTAGCTGTTGTGGATAATCTCGCAATCGTCAATAAGCTTTTGTTGTTTGTTTTACCCGATAAAGGAGTGCATATTGGAAACTTCGGCTGCAAAATTCTTGGGTACTTCGGAAACTTCCTCATCACATTTGCCAACTGGTTACTCGTGGCCATGTCTGTGGAAAGGTTCGCTGCTGTGTGGTTCCCGTTCAAAGTTGGACAAAGCTGGACGTTCAAAAAGTCTCTAACAGCAGTGGTTCTTGTGGCGCTGCCCTTGAGTGTGTTGTTCCTGCATCTCTTCTGGATCATGACTTTCATTGTGGAGGATACTGGCGTGTTTTGTGACATTCACGAAGAATATAGACATTTCATGATGCACATATGGTACTGGATAAATGTTATGATATATGCCGTGGTACCCTGTATCCTCTTGCTGCTGTTTAACATGTTGATCGTCATGGGGATTGTGAGGTCGGCACGCGCTCAAAAGTACTTAAAGAGTACTCGTGGTAATAAGAGTGGCTCATCCGCCGTTGACCGCCATCGGCCAATTACAATCATGTTAGTAACAGCGGCTGTGACGTTAGTAGTGCTAACCACGCCACGGTGTGTTATGCTAATTCTCACACCATACTGGACTCCCCCGCTCAACAGCATGCAAGGTGCCGTGAAGTTCCTAATAGACACCATTGCATTTCTCTTGTGTGATTTAACGCATGCCATCAACTTTTATGTGTATTCTCTTAGTGCGAAGAGCTTTCGGCGCCAGTTCTTGGAACTGTTTTTATGCCACAAAAGAGATAAAGCAACAAACAGCACACAATATGTGTCTCTAACGTCCCGTGCGTCTGTGAAGATAAATATGACCTCCTTAAATGGAGAAAAACCAATACTTCATTTTTCAAAGAGCATTGAAGACTGATAAACTTGACAATGATACCTATTTGTGCACCATGGCACCATTGTACCGTATAGTTGATGTTCCCGAGGAGACGATCATTAGTAATTGCAGTGTTCAGATTACGACTAATCTGTGAAACTGACAAACATTTTGACCTTACATGACAAGCTTGTGTCTGTGTCATCAGCTCCTGGACTATCAGCGAAGAATGCTCAGAATAATACTAAAGAGTCGATAGAGATTTACCGTCGGACAATGACATATGATTGCACAAAGTATGAGACACATACATTGTAATGCTTGTAATCATGATAACAGTAAAATGGTCACTGAATATAACTGCTTCAATTTCCTACTGATGCATTATGTTATGGCAACATAAATATTTCCACAACCGCAATATATTTGACTATTAAGGCAAGGGAAACGTGTTGGGTTTGCATATTCCGCTACATATTTATCGTTAAACCTTTAGAGTGAGTGAGTGAGTTACGATTTAAAGTCAAATCGGCAGTATTTCAGCCATATTGTAACTAAAACAAGTTATAATTTCACAATAAGTAAAGGTAACTTAGTAAAACCTGCCAGCTAAGTACAGTAAAAACAACTAGAATATCACAGACATAAATATAAATCTTGTATGTCAGTCTAAAATATTTCAGTTACAGAAGACAAATACAGGATAAGCAAGTCAGCGGTCCCAGTAGATCCGACTACTTCTAATACGGGTCTGGATTAAACTTTTAGAAAGTTTAGACTTGGAATGTTGTAACCTGTATCAAAGACCTTGGCGTCATACCATGCATTACCACCTGCTTGCGACATGCCTCTGAATAGCAATTGAAACATGCATTAAAACCTTTCATGGAGAAACAAATGAGAGTGGAGAGTGTTTTTGCACATTGCCGAAAACTGAAGGCATTATATGCATAATAATTCATTTTACGTCTACATCTTGCCCTGGATATGCATGTATATGTACTCGCAGTGAACGACATACGATAACACCATTATGAAAAAGAAGGATAACAAGCATGATGTCGAATCCATTGTTGAGTGAGTGAGTGGGTTGATATTTATCGTTACTTTGGCAATATTTCAGCCATATCGTGATGAGAACAATTAATCGTTATATTGTAGATCAATAAAATGAGAAATATGAAACCCTGTTGATGAAGAACAGTAAAACTACTAGTGTATCACAAATATCCATTTAAAACAATAATTAAATCTATAACATTTTAACTAGAAATGACAAGATTGTTAACATCTGAAGGTAGATCTCTTCGCCAAAATTGTATGCATCTTGCACTACAATACCATTGTGTAATAGCCCTCAAGTGTTGTATAATTGCAAATGCTGTTATGACATTTGCTAAATTCTTTAGAAATGCACGTTCGATGTGTGTCCCTTGATCACTCAAACAAAATGTGAAAATATTAGAATTAACCATAACTTTATGATGCACAAACTTCCATGTTTATCAATTTGCTCAGATTGGTAAGCATCATTATCTCTATATAAACTATGGTCCTTACATTTCAGTGTACATTGTATAACCCCTCCATACACATAACCCCTCCGTTGTTGGTGGTGGTTTTATATGTTTAGCCTATTTGAGCCCAACAAATTGACTTGACTTAATAAGAATCGTCAGGTATTAAACCCGTGGAGATCCGGGTTAGAATTGGTCTTCATTAAATCATGCTTCGGATCCTACGGGATCAGTTGGTTAGGCTCGCTGACTTGGTTGACATATGTCATAGTATCCCCATTCCGCAGATTGATGCTCATGCTGTTTATCACTGGAGTATCTGACCCGATGATTTACAGACAGCCGCCATATAGGTGGAGTGAGTGAGTGAGTTACAATTTATCGTCACATTGGCAATATTTCAGCCATGTCGTGACGACAGCAATTAATTGGTACACATAGTAATTAATAGTAAATTATATAAACCTGTCTACAAAGGACAGTAAACTAACTGGATTATCACCGAGGCGAATTTAAAACAAGTAATTAAATCTAAAACAGTTTAAAAACAATATAAAAACGGGTTATAGATTGCCAACAACTGAAGGTAGATCATCATACTAGGGACCATATAGCTTGAATATTGCTGAGTGTGGCGTACAACAACAAACCAACCAATCACAAGAAAAAGACCACGTGGAATCGTTTTGATATTAACAGAAAGGAGATGTCAGCATTTTTAACATCCGTTTGGAAACACATATTCATATGATTTTAGTGATGGGAAAAAAATGCTTAAAACCCAAAGTGTATACTTTCATTTCTGAAAAAGAAAATCACTTGAAATCTTAGGGCCAAATTTGTCTGATAAATTTGAAATCCTATCTAAATTACGTCATATTTTCAGGTGCGGAGAGAAAACTAAAGGCTGTCCGTTGCACGGGCCCATACAACTGACTGTTGGAGCCCAAAACTGTGACGAAAGAAAATACATAATTAACCAAATGCAGCACTATTGAGAGTTTGTCTTATGTTCTTATGCTAATGCCATTTGATAAAATGGTATTCAATATTTTCAGGCGTCTCCATATCGCAACGGCCACATTTAGAAGAAACCGTCTGATCACTGATACTCTTGAAGGCATGGGGCACACAATGTCCAAGTCGGAGTCGCGTCGGAATGACCTAATCACGCCTTTTACGACGACGGATTTTATGACCAGACATAAAGATCGTCTAAAATTGTCCACATATCGCCGGTAGTGCCAGCATCCCACAACTGCTGCCAACATCTTAAAATAGATTTCGATTAAACAGTCTCAAAATCTTCAGGGCTTGGTCGAATTTTTTATACAGCACCTGAAACGAATTGTAATCCGGATTTTGTCAATATATCTACGACCTCATCCCAATTTTTTCCAGCAAGTACTACGTATTTAGAAATTTATCCAACCTTTATATGTCATAAACAATGTCACCTCTAGATCCATGTGCACGAGCTTATACAGCTTTACTTGCTGTCATGGAATCTGTAAGGTAACTGCTTCATGGTCGTGTTCATCTACAAATCTTTGGGCTTGCAAAATGGTTGCAAATGTTCAGATAATGAGGGAATCTGAACACCTTAGTGATGGAGCAATAGGGTCTCCAAAAAGCCCCAACAGTAACATTGGTAGGTTCCTTTGATGCATCAGTGTATGTGTGTGTGAAATTAGAATAACGTTCAGACATAAAGTCTTCAGGTGTTACTTTTGTTAAGTCTTGGTCCATTTTCAGGATGTGTAATAACAGTTACCTCCCCTGACTGCGTAAATAAACATGACAAACTTCATCTTTTGAGAAGTTTCAGCAGGTTCAAGTTTGACAGAAAATTGAAAGGAGACAGCGCCTTATCCACCTGCAAAATGCGCTTAGAATACTTGTCCAAAAACACAGCTTCCTGGAGTAGTCTGGATTAAAATATAGAGACATTCCAGAACATTGAGTAGAGACAAAAAATTGACATTCGCACGAGAAGTGTTATTACTCATGGGACCTGTGAGCATTGCTGTTGTATTTCCCAACTCCAAACTATAAGTGTCAATTGATCTTCTCTTCACAGTGACAGTATGTACTAACTGATTCTAGGTTGGCTTTAGCCTTCTAAATAGGCAATCGATAATGCATGTATATGCAATATGTGTCATAATGTCTTCATGTATCCTGAGAAGAAAACAGATCAGCTATGGAAAAGATGATATTTCTCGTAAAGGAACCATGGCGGGGTTAATTTTATCAGTTTATATACCTGTCATAAATGTTCCTTTCCCACTTGTGAATTAAAAATGGAACTGTTAAAAAGCCATTTTCAGTTTTGTTACTAAGTAAATTCCCAAAGATCATTCCCATAAGTGGTCGATAACAGAACAGCATTGCATTTATCAGTACCGACACAATCAAGCTCCACATCTGAGCAGTTTCACAATTGTCCAATGTAATATTTCACAACTGCTTTGGAAGATGATCAACAGCAACAACTCAACATAAAGATACTTAATGACACGTTGACAATCCACTTCGAAGTAAGTCAGTAATCCAAGCAACCTTTATAGATTTTGAGTCAGGAACATATTGCAACCGTGGTACAGAAACGTCTGATTATTTCGCCTCTCAAAGTTAAGTTATTCTGTAGCATTAGGAATGTCAGATGATAATCCGTTTGTGACAGTAGAGCAAAAGTGATTTGTTAGTTTGTCAGCTCTTTAACACATTTCATCCCTTCAAAGCTAGGGTTTCACTCTGGAAGTATTATGTTCACATTTTCGAGTTGGCAGTTATTGGGTGAGACATAAATCCATACGCAGTGGCAAGTAATATGCAGCTTCTTTAAATGTGTTATTCCATGCATATTATTTATAATTTCTGTCACTTCACATTGATGAATAGTAAGCAACATGAAAGCTGATGTTTACGCCTGTTTTAATCATGCTTTCTAGGATCCACTGGAAAGTTGGTTGGTTGGTTTGTTGTTTAACGCCGCACTCAACAACATTCCATCTATATGGTGGCGGTCTGTAAATAATTGAGTCAGGACCAGATAATTCAGTGATCAACATCATAAGCATCGTCCTACGCAATGGGGATACGCTGACGTTTGTCAACCAAGTCAGCGAGCCTGATCACACGACCCAGTTAGTCGCCTCTTACATTGGTTGCTGAAAACAATTCTAACCGGGTCTTCACGGGTATGCACTGGAAGGATTATACTTAACAAGACATGAGAGATGTTTCTGAGTAAAACGATTATTTGGGGATTAAAGTAACAATGTACTCGGCACATACAGGAAGCAAATGTACTGTAAGTCTCCAAGTCTGTTTTCTTTGATGACAGCGTGGGTCTTTCAGGATTTGACATATGCAGAAACAATGTGTCCTATACATGGTCCAAACCCTTCTTCTGTTATTTTCACGTGTTTATACAATTATAGATGATTGTGACTGAATCGAGACTCTTATTCATCTTTGACATTTCATTTCGATTATTCTATAAGCAAGTCAAGCGTAGCTGTAAGTTCCCTAGTAACGATTATCCGCTGATTGCTTTTTTGTTATTTCATGGCGTTTTTTGGAAAAATAAATTTAAGCATATATTACGAACCCAAATACTAAGACTAATAATTTATTATCCCCCGCCACGAAGGAAGGGGGATATAGGTTTGAGCACCGTCCGTCCGTCCGAGATGATGGGGACAGATTTCCTCCAAAACCGTTATAGATATGGAAACCAAATTTGATATGTGTTTTCAGGACATGAAGGTCTTGATGAAGGTCGAAAACGGAAACCGTGTTTCAATTTGTTACAGAGTTATGGCCTTCGTCAAATGTTTCTCTACTTAGTTCATGGTATTCCTAATGGGGACAGATTTTCTCAAAAACTGTTATAGATAGGGAAACCGAATTTGGTATGTTTTCGGGACATGAATACATTGAGGGAGTTTCAAAACGGAACCGCGTTACAATTTGTAACAATTGAGTTATGGCCCTTGTCATGCGTTTCTTGACTTAGTGTATAGTATCTCCACGGTAACCGCAATAGGGACAACTTTCTTAGAGACCGTTATAGATTGGGAAACCAAATTTGATATGTGTTTTCAGGATATGTCGTGGTGGAGTTAAAAAGAGGACCCAAATAGGATCGGAACACTGTGGCGGGGGATATTGATCACCATGTCTTCTTGTTCATTATGCCTCTGATTATCGTTATAGACAATACCGAAAATGATCAGTTTCATTGAAATATAGCAGTAACTGAACATAACCGCTCACATTATCGCTGTTTATATCTATCATCCATATGAAAACATGAAATTGGCAGGCCCGTCTGAAAGGTGCTCTTTATCAATGATATACGGTGTCCTGTTCCGAAATCGGCTTCTCTATTACAATTATTGATTTATGTGATAATCTGTACCACAGACTGATTCATCCATTTGTGCCGAAGTAAAGTAATAGTTATTCATGATATACAGTAGTCTGTATGATTATGACTGAAATATTGTGTCGCTTTAATTGAAATAATGAGCATTGTTAATTTGAATGACATTGAATTGAACTGAACACTGCGCGGTAACCTACAGTTGAGGGCAGTATTCTCACCTTGCATTTAAAGTTACATATGTCCTTTATCACACCTTTCTCGTTGATCAATCAAGAAAAATTACCATTAATCAAATGAGACACAGAAATATGAGAACAAAAGGCATTTCGCACGAAAATACCGTTCATTTAATTACTTATTAAGTAATATAAACTGTAGTATAATTAGAAAGATTTAGAGACTCGGGACTTTTGTAATTCAGCCTAATGAATTGCATCCTCATTGAGGTAAGTATAATGTGTCATAATGGCGTAACAAACAGACCATCTCGATACCACATGTTGGTTCGAGGATCGACAGAACCTCGTATACTAGTATTAGGACTGATCCTGGCACCAAAATCATACCCTCTGTGGCTCTGTCCGAGGTGACTTCCGTGAAGATCCGGGTTAGAATTGGGCTTCAGTAACCCATGCTTGTCGTAAGGGGCGACTAACGGGATCAGGTGAGTCAGGCTCGCAGACCACCGCCATATAGCTCGAAAATTGTTAGGTACGGCGTTAAACAACCAACCAACTGTCCGAGGTGACAGTATGCATATTTCGCTAAAAGTGCATGTACAATCTCAGAGACTAGTTTTCTATACTGACGTTGCAGAATGGTCCGTCGTGTGAAACAAGCTTTCAAATGGTAGATAACTTGTTCACTGAAGTTTAACCTGGATTCTACTGAACTTGTTAAGACATTACACTTTCATTTATAATTTGAAGGTGGCGTCTTACTTAATTTTTCGATGACACCAAGGAATGCCTAATGTTGATTATCTGCATTACAACATGCAGGTGTGTAATTACTTGAAACACCTTTATACACACAAATATTGTTCCGTGAATGCTTTCATCAGACGATAGCATTCTTATTGAAGCGTATAACATGGTTTGGCCGTAGCCCAATAGAACTGCACAGCCTCGATATCGGGACACAAGATGTTTTTTTCTTATTCAGCGGTAAACTACACGTGCGCTTGGTACATAATGAAGCGTATCTTTGAACACGTACAATGATGTAACACATGTGTTGTGCTGCCTCAATGTCACACATGGTCAGCTCGTCTCCGTCTCAAACTCATAATGACCAGATGGGTTTGTTTGTTGTTTGACGCCTTTCACAGCAATGTTCCAAATATGAGAGACTGGACCACACAAGCCAGTGACAGGTATCTTGTGTATCGATTTGTGCAGTATCGGGTGAGCCATCAACCAAGTCAGCAAGCCTGACCACTCGATCCTGTTAGTCACCTTTTACAACCAGCCTCGGGTTACTGACCAATATTCAAACTCGAATCATAACGGATATAATCATTTATTTCTTGATGTACAATTTTCTCTATGAGTTCTTCACGAGTACACATCCATTCATCAATGACTCACCAGCATACCGCAAAACATAACTTTATATAAGGATAACCCTCAGGCATCATGCCATTTGTCAAGAGCACTATACAACCACAACGTGTAACGGGAGTAAGTTAGGTTCAACTGAATTGCTCGTTTTAGTCATTCCATCTAAAATTTCAAAGCACACGTTTTTTCACATAATTTCCAATAACCACGGACATTTTGTGACAAGATAAATAAATATAATTCTGCATCTGATGAATCTTAAAACAAATAGTAAAACATACATTTAAAACTAAATGACCCATTACATTTAACGGAATCAACGCAAAAAAGCAACAAAGAAAACATGGTCACGAATAGGATTGATAATATATCAAAACTGCCTGTCCACCACAATAACCGCGGCATGAAAACAAATAATACTGGAATTATTATACGGATTTTAAAGAAATATAACTGATTGTTGTGTATGAATACTGTATCTGGTACCTACTAATTCATTCACAATTGTCTTCAATTTCACAATTTATGGTATTCCGTAGTTTCAAATTAAATCAAATCTGAAAGATGAGATAACTTCATAACTCATCTGCGCAAAACCTGCGGCGCGCAGTGGAGATGAATGCACTGCAGGTCAATGCCCTCATTTATCATTATATTAAAGTGAAATTATGAGAAAGCTTCATTTATCTCGTCCCGTAATCTCATACCACCATGCTTTGTGATCAACGTATCAGATGAGTTTGTGCTGTTAAGGTTGTTTGTTTGTATATTTAGTTAATTAAATTTCGGCAATACCGACTCCTTACATATAAAACGTTAATGGGAAGTAAGGTGAGGTCAAGTGAAATTGGGTTTTACGTCGTGCTTGAGAATATTTCGAACATATCACGACGTGCATGCGTGTGTATGTGTATGTGCGGCTGCTTCTACTAGCCCAGACTTAAGCTGGTTTTATAGTGCTAGCCCACTGAGATACCATGATGCAGTGAAGCATAAATACCCAACTCAGACACATTATACTGACTCCGAGTCGACCAGTCATTGTTGTACCCATTAATGCCAAGCGCCAGGCAGGGACCAACAAGTACCATATTTTAAAGTCTTTTTGGTATGGCGCGGTCGGGGATCGAACCCGCGACCTTCCGCTCTCCGGGCGTATGCTCTAGCCACTACACCACGGAGGCGGTCTAATGGGAAGTAAAACTGTCCATTTTACGTCTGGGTGCGTTTGTCATATTACTGGAGCTACAGCCAACAATATTCAAGATGTGTGACGATGGTCTGGAAATAACAGCCCGGACCAAAGATGGGATCATCAGTATCGGTCTACATAAATGGAATATGATGATATGCATCAAATGAGTGCAAAGGAAGCTAACAATATGAAATGAACGAATATAATCGCCTTGTTGATTCTATATTGATTTATGAATCATTGTGTTGTTGTTGATTTGGGCTTTACGTCACATCGGCATTATTCCAGTCAAATAGTGACGGGATCAAGTCTGCATTCATGAATCACTGTGAGCAGTGAGTAGTCAGTGGATGGATCCCTACCGTATTTATAGCAATATATTTCTGAGGTAATGTGTAATGAGGTAATTCAGTTAGTGAGTGAGTTTAGCCATCACTGGAGCAACTTCATAATAACTAATTAAAAGTTAAAATTAAAAGCATGTCGACAAAGGACAATAAATACAAAATACCTACAGTATTACAGATATAGATGTCTAACAAGCAGGTAACCCTAAAATTATTTTAAGACAATACAATATAAAAGATTATAGATCGCCAGCAACTGAAGATAGAAAACCATATTACATACCAGGGAGCATGGGGACCTACAGTGCCTTTGCTACTTACTACATAAACATCCATCTACGCTAATGGGACACAATGACAAGCTTCAAGAAAGTCAACGGTTCCACTAGATCAGCTTTCTTCTGACCTGGGTCCTCAGGGCAAGGGTGAAGTCGGGAATGTGTATAACAGTTGGAATCAATGCACAAATCTCCAGCGGACCTTGATTCGTATGTAGCAATATATATGTCGTTCATCATGAGGGATGTTGATGCTACAGCCTTACTTTAAACTTGAATGTCTTTAAATCATACCAGTCCATACTTTTAACAGTATAAAATATTTTGCCAAACAACTGTTTCAGCGACAATGTAGATATCAACAAAAGCAAATTACTGACGGATATATGTATGTGGAACGTATGAGTATTGTACATTTCAGATAAATATGCCGTATGCATGACCTCACTTTTGGATATGTAAAACATAGTGTTCTAACCATACACGAGAAATCCACGTGTATGTCTGTCGCACAAACATCGTGAATTCCTATTGAAGGCATGGTTGTCTAATCTGCTTGCTAAAGTCACACCAAAGGTCCGGGCTCCATTCCATACACGTGTAAAACACGTGAAGCCCATTACTGGTGTCAACTGGGCCGTTCTCACTGACCCAACCATCAGGCCCATGCTTCAGAATTTTCAAAATAAATGTTTAACATATAGACTTAAACCGTACAAGACAATTATTGTTTTATGTTTGAGCTAATAACTAGGGCTGCACGGTATTACCGGTATACCGGTAAATCGCAATACGAAATTGTAACAATTACGTATCGCGATACGTTTATGACGTACCGGTATACAGGGAATATTTATTTGTTCAATTTTAACCCATTCAACACCGCACATAAGACTTCCGCCCGTATTCTCCCTAAATTTTAATAGTGAGGAAAAATATATATATGTATATTCAGGTAATATGGGTGGTGGTGGTGTCGGGTGGGGATTGGGCGGAAGTCTTTCCAAAAGACTGGCAATGGGTCCACTTAAACATTGTCAAAGAGCAAAGTATGGACGTTTCGAGGAAATCATAAAAATTGAATAAACTAATGAAGAAAATCAACAATTTTCAGAAAAAAGTTGTACAACTAAGTTACTATTGCCATCCTTTCGTTCGATCATGTTATGTAAGTCAAGTGATATATTTCGGCTTTCGTTACCTCGATCTTCATGCTCGGACACGATGTTTAATGAGAAAATATTCGCATAAAGAATATTTGTCACATGTCGCCACTTTGCACGATACGTCCAATAAGTTCTATTATTTACGTTTATATGGCGATTTGTTGCATAACACGTTCAGAAAAGCATTATTGTACCCAAAACCTTTGTCTAAAAGTTTTCGTTTATGAGGACGGTATCCATTGCTGTAATATGATTGGCTTACGAGCATGATTTTTACCAATCGCGAACCTTATAGCAGACTGAGGGGGCAAATCTTTATTAGAAACCAATCTTTATCCAATAAAATCGCTTCTTACAACTGCGAAAATACTCCTGGCAAGGTTACTGTGATATTATTGATGATTAGAGCTTTGGAACAATACCCGCCATCAAATGAATCTTCTACAGTGATGTTCATACGTGTGTAAATATGTATTACTATTGGAACTAAATATATTTAAGTTGAAGTCGTATTATTTGAATAATATGATAAACATACCTTTGGTATTTATCAACAGTTCGATTAGACTTAAAAAAATTAAATGGTGTATGACATAGCAATAATGTTTCACGAGCTGATATTTTCCTTGATAAACGCAGGCATCTATCTTATTATAAGGTGATGTTTCTGATGTTTCATTTTTTCATTATTCTATTCAGTCTAAAGAAAGTATTCTTTACCTGATACAGAGTGACTTTTGCCCATCGTGAGTGTTTTGTTAAAAAGTGTCTTTATGCCAATGTGTACCAAACGTCATTTCTGAAATAGGTAATGTTAATAATACTTTTATTCAAAGACAAAGATGCATAAATCATCGTTTTGATTAGAATGGGCACTTCAAGATCATGTCACATGATTGTGACTTCAAGTAATTTTTTTTTGAATAATACAGATGTGTACAGTACATTCTTTAACTCTTTAAATTATTTGAAATTCAACATCATTTGCTGTTTAAAGAAGTTAAAGTATATACCTAGTATGGATGGGTCGATGGAGGACATGTTGTAAGCTAATTTCAGTTGGATTTGTCATATACAATTATACCACCAACAATAAAATATGTATCTTTTTCTAAACCATTTATCACCATTCACCTAATCATTCTATATTTTTTATAACTTCAATACTTATATGATACTTAACATTAATATATCATTCAGAGTCTTATAAAAAATTGACACAAAACATTTCCAAAATCAAAACAGATCCCTATCGAAAGGATAGTCCTTTGTGCACTTAATAATCACTATCAAATATTGAATGCTTGCAAATACCAAACCTATTTTTCTTYATTAGCAATAATGATACTGCCTTTTGCAACTGCATGTCTTACGGTCCTTGTCATAGAAGGAATAGAATCTACATTCCTCAAGGAAACATATTTTAAAGAGGTGAAACTTGGGCACAATTTGTCATTCGTTGCGTGGTGATCAAGCGGTAGTAACGAGCTCCCAGGTTAATTATTCATCATCGTACGCGATGACGTGGGTTGTTGAGTTATCTCTGTTTTCTGTGACATAATTGCCGTCATTCTGTTAACTGTCTTTTAACATTAACTCTCTCCTATTATGTAAATGTCATATCAGTCAGAAGACGTACTTCCCACATGATTTGTTTTTCTTGACCAATATCTCCTGCACAACCTGTATGGCGTGCACCAGTAGAGCATCCGTTGCATGCTAATGACACCTTTTTTAGCTTTTTACAACCAGCCTGATATCACCTTGACGTCCTCGTCAGTCACGAATGATCCGGAAAATGCAGTTCATAGACTAATATAATTCACTTGTTTATCTTATTCACTCGAAAGGCGATCTTCACATCCAGCGCGAAACAAAGTCACTTGCTGGGAATCAAATTTCCAAGGGCATTACGTTCTTTCACAATATGCCACACGTGGCTCATCACGCTAATTCCGGGATGATGGCGAAATGCAATCTTCCATCCGATATCATGCTGGGCAGGCCAAGGTGAAACGTAATCCATACCTGATAGACAAGGACGCAAGTTGGCTATTTTTAAGTGTAAGCAAATCTATGCGGTGGGGTTGGTAGCATGTCCTCCCATGTGGATGTGATAAATATCTTAAATGGCCTTACATATGTGACTTCGCTGACGACATCATGTCAAAACAGGAACATCACTTTCACCACTTAATATACCATCCACCAATATATCATAATGTTCAAGTCTTGGATTATCAACTTACTGCATATTTCGATAGTCGAGACTTCCTTCCTTGCAACATTATACTTTTTCAGCTGTCAAAAATGTGTTGTTTTATGTGCAAGCAATTGCTTTTCCGTTACTATGGTAGTTTCGGCCCTGACAGAAACCTGTATCCTGTGGAGTCAGGCTAATGGCAACTACAGGTGACCGTTCTTCTTTAATTAAACTAATAAGGGCATGACTCACATTAATAGCTTAGAAGTTGTGGGACGGACGGGTTTTTTATCAAATCAAATGCAGCTTAGAAGTTGGATTTCTGGATTCGACGAACCATACTTCTAATCAAGCGTCCAATGCAAACTTGGTTCATTCCATCCCATTATTCCTACAGGCTAGCGTCAAGTTCGTTGAGAGTTGGGGGTGCCTCTGAACGGTGACGAATACGCTGTCCAAGGATATTCCAGGAGCCATATGTGCTGGTTAGGGTAAGGTGGTCCTGTTCTGTTGTAGGGCTTCATAGATCGCCAACAACTGAAGGTAGATCACCAAACCAGGGACCATGGGGACTTACAGTACCTTGCTACCTGCGTGGACCCTAGTTGGATTTATATCATCCCTTCAGCCGCTGGCGATTGAAGTCGAATTTAGCCAAAATTAAAATGACAAAAATACCACATTTCAAACCGCTTGTAAATTAAATTTT